>PVKS010001634.1:124146-136396 GCA_004027875.1 Aplodontia rufa
TTTTATTCAAGCTCTTGGGCCCAGAGCTTGGTTTGGTGAAATTTCCTTGGATTCTCTATTCTGAGGAATTTTGTTACTGAAGAACAAAAAAAAAATTTTTTTTTTTTTTGTACCAGGAATTGAACCCAGGGACACTTAACTACTGAGCCCCATCCCTAGCCCTTTTTATATCTTATTTTGAGATAGAATCTGGCTAAATTGCTGAGGCTGGCTTTGAACATGTGATCCTCGTGCCTGAGCCTCCGGAATCACTGGGAATACAGGCATGCGCCACAGTCCCAGCAAAAAAGTAGTCTTTTAAAGACAATTTTTATGACATGGACACGAAGGATAGGTTTTGTGAAAATTTTAGAACAGACAGAAACTGGGAATGTAGTAAACCTTACAACTAAGTGAATCAAAGTGATGGTATTTGATCAAAACGAGACATAAGGGGGCTAGAGTTGTGGCTCAACAATTACTGCGCTTGCCTGGCATGTGCAGGGACCCATGTTTGAACCTCAGCACCACATACACATCCAAGTGCCAGAGAAACAAAGACCAGATGAATAAATAAAATGAATTTCTTTTTTAAAGGAAGAAACAAGGGGACTACAAACTACTCTCCCAAGTAGTACTTAAAGATGGCAATCCCTAAGTACGTCACTAGTGATTCAAAAACTAGTCTTAGGAGGAAGGGATTAGGAGAAGGAGTGGGTTCTAAGAAGATGGTGGTAATGACGTCAGTAGCACGATTTTTCAGCCTCTGAATCCTCACATGAAAACAGAAAGAGAAACTAGATAGTGAAGCTTAAAGTCCATTAAACAATGAAAACAAACCATGTGACATAGTATCTCCATGATACTTCAGGGTCAAAATACTACTAGAAGAGGAAAAGCTACCGACAGTCTTTATACTCAGTCAGTACTGTCTTTGTGCTGGAGGAAAAAGGAAGCAATGGGGAAAGCTGAGACCAGAGCTCCAGAATAGGCAACAGGTATTCACTGAAAAGCTGTGCTAGTCAGTCAGATAGCAGTAGCTAAAATCAAGGGCTTTTATTCTGAAAGAGAGAGAAGAGCAGTATGTGTCCTGAAAATTCTCAAAACTGACTTGCCAAGGCACCATTCTAGGCCAGAGCCCATACTAATGAGAAACTGCTGGGGGCCGAATAAAATTTTGTCACAAAGTGGGCAGTAGAGACAAGAAAAGAAAGAAAAGAGGTGGTTCAGATAAAAGTTAGGGAGTGCTAGAGTCAAGAAATCTTAAAAAACCAACCACCATATTTTTTTTAACAGTAGAAGGGAGCTTTGTCATGTTAAAGCTTTCCTAAACCCCTACTTGTTCTAAAAGCTCAAGAAAATTAAATTCACATAAAAATGAGCAACAAAAATTATTGAGGTCCAACTGCCTATAAAAGAAAGGGGAAAAGTAACATTGCTTACAGACAATAAAAACTCATAGTAAAGGACTAGGGACTGTGTAAGCATGTAGCATATGTAAGGCCCTGGTACTGATCCCCAGGACCTCTACCCAAAATAATTTTTTGCAGTAAAAGCATGCCCACAAAACAGCAAAACTATAACCTACCATTTCAGAACAAGCTAAAATGCACTAAGAAAATTATATGATATGAAAAAAGAGCATATCATTTTTAAAAACTCAGGGATAAGATTGTAGAAACCAGAGAAAATTAGAAATAGTGTAAAAGAATCATTTCAGAAATGAAGCCTAAAATATCAGCAAGGCAAGAACAAATAATACTGTAAGACAGGATGAAAAAGGAGGTGAAAGAAGAGAAAGTTTTAAAAAACAAGGTTGGAAAGGATTCAAGAGAAAGTAAGAGATAAGAAAGACAGGAGAAGAAACAATAGGGATTCCTGGAAAAGAAAATGCAACAAAATAAATACTAAAACTGTAAAGAAAAGTTTCCCAAAGTTAAAATGAAAGTCAAATTTTGTATTAAAAGAATGCACCATGTATGTACCTGATTTATCAAGTTGTAGTCTAATAAAGTTACTGAATTGTAAATAAAGAAAAAGACTAGTTACTTCACTTGAGGGTCCCCAAATGGTGAACAGCATGTTTGCCCATATTAGTGCCTCCTCAACAACTGAAGAAGAAGAAAAAGACAAGGATAACTGCATAAATCTGAAACTTTGCTTCTACCCAGATCGTTCCATTTCATTGGAGTTTTAGTTGATGATTTGCTTTTAGAGTCAATAGCACCACCACTATGAAGGGAGGGGAAAACGATTCCAGAGACATTCTTTCAAATAATCATCATTGGTTGGAGGTCTGACTCAGAGGTAGAGTACGTGCCTAGCGTGTACTGAGCCATGGGTTGGATCCCCAGCACTGAAAACAATTCATTTCCACTGTAGCACCAACTCATACTTCACTTATCCTTCAGACCTCGGAGCTCACCAACTTATGACCATCTGTGACTAGATACCGCTGTTCCACTTTCCAATGCAGTATTCTGGTTTTGATTGAGGCCACTTTTTTTTAATCTGCAGCATAAATCTATTCATCCTGGAAATATGTGGTTGGTTTGTGTCTAGTGCCGAGCCTTAGGTCCAACCCTTGTTCCTTTTGGCTAAGTCATGAAACTTTGAGTATATAATATAGTGATGAGGAAATGTCTCCCATTTTCAGGCTTTTGGGGAATTAAAAGTGATACTGTCTGTGTGTGTGTTTCTTTTTTATCATGAGATTGGGATATTTGGGGAAAGGAAAATGTAAACAATATGCTTAATCAACAAAGGCTATACAACTAATATTATAAACTCTTAGAACACATGTAGTTCTCTTTGTGACTATAACCTAGCACATTGCCATCAAAATAGCTAAAATTAGTTAAGCACTTACCTTGGGAAGCTTACTGTTTTAAATGTTTTACAGGCATGCATTCAGTTATTTAATCATAGCAATTCTAATATTATATCTGTTTTCTGGCTGAGAAAATTGAATCACCAAAAAAGATTGTTACTTAGTAGTACATGTTGGAGCTAAATGTGAAACCATTTTTTGTATGTTTGGTTGGTTTTGTTTTCATTATTACCTCTCCTAGGAAGTTCTTTGGGCTTTTATTTCTCTAATCACTCCCTGACTTCATGGAATTTTAATGCCACAGATGTACTGTGTATTTGTTTATATACTATGACACTTTATTTTGTCACATGCACACACAGTAATTTTGGTCCCAAAGTAAGCAATATTGTTGCTGTTGATAACGCATGCTCTTGATCCTTCACTTTTTTCTTTTCCAAAAATTGTAGTAAAAGATACATTGCAGGATTTACCACCATAACCATTTTTAATATTTTTATTAGTGCACTATAGTTATATATAATAATAACATTCATTTTGACATATTCATGCATGCATATAATTTGGTTCATTTTAATCCCCAGCACTTCTACTTTCCCTCCCTCTCCACGTTTTTACCGTTTTTAAGTATATAGTTCAGTAGTGTCAGATATATTCACCTTGGTGTGGTAAGCCTACACTCTAAGTACTAATCTGTGCATTTCTTTTTTCTTGTGGCACTGAAGATTAAACCCAAGGGGCTATGGAGAAATAGGCACACTAACACTGTTGGTGGAGCTGCAGACTGGTACAGCCCCTCTGGAAAACAGTGTGGAGAATCCTCAAAAAACTAGGGATGAGCCCACCATATGATCCTGCTATTCCACTCCTGGGTATTTTTCCAGAGGATTTAGAATCAGCACACTATAGTGACACAATGAAATTGATGTTCATAGCAGCTCAACTTACAATAGCTAAATTATGGAAACCACCCAGATGTCCCTCACTGGATGAATGGATCCAAAAACTGTGGTACATATATACCATGGAATTTTACTCAGCAATTAGAAACAATGATATTGCAGCCTTTGAAGGTAAATGGATGGCTATGGAAGAAATTATGCTGAGTGAAATCAGCATAACCCAGAGAACCAAGGGTCGAAAGTCTTCACTCATCTGTGGAGGCTGGAGCTAGACCCTGGCCATTGAGAAAGGTGGTATATTATCATGTGTTAAGTCCAGATAAGGTGTAATGTTATACAACGTAATACATTTTTAGAGATGTTGTGGGAAGGGGAAGGGAGAGATAAGGGTGGGCAATTGGGGGGCATTCTTGGGGGTAAATCTCATCTTCAGAATCTATATATATTTTATATTATTTTGTTAAAAACTTGTATGGTTGTTCAAAAAATAAATTTCTCAATTTAAAAAAAAAAAAAAACCCCAATGCAATGGTACTTTACCACTGAGCTGCATTCCCAGCCTTTTTCATTCTTTGAATTTTGAGATAGTCTCATTAACTTGCCAAGGCTGGCCTCAACTTGCAGTGTGCCTGCCTCAGCCTCCCAGATCACTGGGATTACAGGTGTCCCACATGTTGCCCAGCTCTTCTGTGCATTTTTGCTTAAATATGCATCTTGGTTATGAAAACTTAAATTTTCAAATTATAGGGTACACAGATTGTCATTTCCATTTTAAAGTGTTCACTGTTATGCAGGGAGTTTAACGGTCTTATTCTTTACTGTATTCAGGGAGTACTGTATTTCCCAGCCTCTGGCATGATGTGTGGCACATGATGTATAGTCAGTAAATGCTTGTTGAGTGAATTAATTTATTAACTGTAGCATATAATATATAAGGCTCAGATATAGAAACATTGCGTATTAAAATTAACCTATTATATAGTGCAAAAATCCTTGGAATTGTTTGAAATGAATTTAAGTGAATAGAATTAAAGAACAGAAACCAAAGTTGTCAGCTGGTTTAATCAGATGGTCAGATATATATTATTTGTCTTTAAAAGCTTTTTGCAATAATAAATAGTATACAAAGTTAGACTAACAAAAAGAAACTAAAGTTTGAGATTAGATACTAAGATACTAGTACTTAGCCACATTGTAAAGCAGTGTAGATGTATATTTCAAATGACTAGGGTATGGGCTATCTCTGCTATCAATCAATGAAAGCAAAGTTTCGTTTGTTTATTAATGCCTTAGATGGGGGCAGGTTTTTTTGTTGTTTTTTTTTTTTTTAAAGAGAGAGGGACAGTAAGAGAGACAGAGAAAGAGAGAAACAACTTTATTTCGTTTTTCACATGGCCTTAGTGCTCCAACACTTAGTTGTGTACGTGGTGCTGGGGTTTGAACCTGGGTCCTCGTGCTTGCCAGGCAAGCGCCGAAACCACTGAGCCACCGCTCCAGCCCTGGGGGCAGGTTTAATGGGCATTGAATCCAGGGACTCCTTACCACTGAGCAGCATCCCTGTTCTGGTTGTTTTGAGATGGAATCTCACCACACTAGTGAGTATCTCATCAAATTGCTGAGGCTGGACTTGAACTTGAGGTCTTCCTGCCTCAGCTACCTGAGTCGCTGGAGTTACAGGCTTGCACCATTCCGCCAGGCTAGATAGTTCTAATTTGCTGCTTGTGTCAGGCAGTGTGCTAAAGATTCTAAACATAGATCAGAGATCTTGGCATTAAGAAACTCAGAGTTTAGGGGCTGAAGTGGTGGCTCAGTGGTTATGGCACTTGCCTGGCATGTGCGAGTACGCAAGTTCGAATCCCAGCACCACGTACACAGCAAAGTGTCCAAGGAATGAAAGTCACATGAAAAACTAAATAAAAATTGCTTCTCTCTCTCTCTCTCTCACTGTCCCCTCCTTTAAAAAAAAAAAAAAGACAGGTTAGCAGTGGAGGACAGACACACTCAACAAAAGTGAATGGAGTGCCTACTAATGTGGCAGTGTGCTGTACACACTGGGAACAGTACAGTTCCTGTTCTCAAGATGCCCAATCTCAGGACAAATTTGAAAAACAGAAATAATATAAGCTGTCATTCAGAGTGTGCATAATTGCTTTGTTAAATGAAGTGAGGGAGGTATGTACAAGGTGTGGCATAAAGAAGGGAGTGTCATCTCTCCATAAGTGAATAGGGAAAACAAAACACACGCTGATGCTTGAGCTGGATCTGGAAGGATGAATCAAAATCCATAAAATTAGTGGAGGAAGAACAGGAAGGAGAGAAAAGCACTGGGGCACAAAGGGGAATAGCATCTGCAAATCCTAGCGGTTTGAAACGACCCAGATGTTTAATTCACTGTACTTGTAGGGTATGTCTGGAAACAGGAAAAGAACATGAAATTGGTGGGCAAAATAGCCCCCAACTCCTGTAGGACCTTTTATGGTGTTAGGATTTGTGGTATCTTCTGGGTGTAAGTAAGGAAACAGCATGGTCAGATGATGCTTTAGAAGAAGCGGCTAAGCTGAGATGATCAGATGAGAAGCAAGCAGTCCAGTGGAAAGCTGCCAACCTGAACCAACAAAGGAGGTCTGGGACTAGAGATAGGAATGGATAAGATGGGAAGATTCTAGAAACATTTTGGATGCTAAATTAGAAAACAAAACAGAATACCTCAGTGACTAATCAGATAAGGGGTTAGGAGAGGTGGAGCATAAATTTCTAATTTACAGGGTTGTGAATTTCTGATTTACAGGGCTGTAGCTCAGCGGCAAAGTGCTTGCCTAACATGTATAAGTCACTATACACTTGTATACACTTGCCTAACATGTATAAGTCAACCCTTAGCACCATAAAAATAAAGAAAATAAAGGTATTCAGTTCATCTAGAACTAAAAATATTTGTTTAATTTCTAACTTACAGATGTAATAACTCTGGAAAGAGAAGATAATGAGAGAGTATATTAACAATGTACAGCACAATTTCTTTGTCAATTTAATTTTTTTGAATTTTTAAGTTTTTTGCATTTTTATTGGTGCATCATGAATTTTAATTTAATTTTAAAATCTTAAATTTAAAAAAAAAAACAAAATCTTAAATTTTGCCAGTAAATTTAGGGAACCATTAAATTCATTTCCTGTTTATGATATATGGATTAAATTATTTCTTAACTTTGATTAATAGGCATCTACTTTTATAAAAATTAGTGATTCTGGCTCTCATTTATTTTTTCTCACTTTGCCAAGTTGGCCAATTCATTATGTGTCTTGTTTCTGTATACTTCTGTCCTCTATGTAGATATACATGTAAATAAATATTTTCTATAAATAGGATAAATATTTCTATAAGTAGGATAAAGTTTACTGTTTTATATACTGCTTTTGTCGCTGACTTTATGTATAATTTTCCTTACCAAATATGAATCGATCATAATTTATTGCTGTGTAATATTCTACTGAATAGATGTACTGCCGTCAGTTTTCTATCATTAGGCATTTAGATTATTTTCCTTTTTTTTTTTTAATCTTTTCTGAACAGTGCTTCCATGGATATTTTTATATTTATATCTTTGTAAGTTAGTCACTTCTGATGATTCTCAGGATAAATTTACATTAATAGAAATCCTAAGTCAAAGATACACATGTTTCAAATATTGATACATACTTTCAGATTAATTATACCAGTTTATATTCCTTTCAAACTACTGAGTGTAAATCCTATTTCTGTTTTCTAGGATTGTCACTTTCTTCTCCAAAATAGAGATTCTAAATATTTATCTTTAGGGTTATAAATATTAAGAAAGAAGAAATAAAAATCTAAAAAATAAAAAAATTTAAAAAAGAAAAGAAAACAAAAAAAGAATAAATATTAAGTAAGAGAATGAATATAAATATTTAGCCTAATGTTTGGCATCTAATAAGTGAATAAGTACCAATTATTTACTTTTAATAACCTGTGAAATATGTTTTTCTCCAAAACCTTGCAAATACTGGGTAACATCAATCTCTTCAATCTTTACTAACATGGAGAAAATGTTTTGTAATTTTACTTTGAAATCGTTGAATGAACATCTTAAGCTTATTAAACTCATGTTTCTTTTTTAAATTGTTTTCAGTTTTCTATGAATACTTTTAAGATTTGCTCTTTTTATTACATTTGAGAATTTTTTATTTAATGAGAATGTTGATTGTCGTAATTTGCAAAACATTTCCCTGTATTTTATCAATTTTAATTGAATTTGTTTGATAACTTTGTCATCTTTTAGATTTAAACCAATACATTTTAGGTAGCTAATCCACTGTTTGTTTACTTTGATTTGAGGCTTTCTCCACCTTAGTATTATCCAAGTATTTTTGTGCTGTGGAAGGAGGACCGTCCTGAGACTGAATTCAGGTACTTTACCACTTAGTCACATCCCCAGCCCTATGTATTTATTTACTTAGAGACAGGGTCTCACTAAGTTGTGTAGGGTTTCTCTAAGTTGCTGAGGCTGGCTTTGAACTAGTGATTCTCCTGCCTCAGCCACCTGAGCTGCTGGGATTACTGGCATGTGCCACCACATGTGGCACTTTTTTTTAAGTTACATTTCTCACAGTAAAATTTGTAATACATCTGGATTTTTGGGAGGGTGTGGGGAGCTAGGTCTTCCTATGTTGCCCATGCTGGCCTCAGATTCCTGGATACAAGCAATCCTCCTGGCTCAGCCTCCTGAGGAGCTAGAACTGCAGGCATATACCATTGTGCCTGGCTCTTCTAGAACTTCTGTGGAAGGTGAGATGGCAGTTTTGTTTCCACAGTTAGGTGTGTACATCTTCCCTTTCTGTGACCAATTTGAAATGCCTCTTACATACTATATTTCTATATATACTTGAACTATTTGCTTCAGAATTTTACTTTGAATTTGTTGATAGTAAATTTTTCTTCATTACCCTTCTTTTTAATATTCAGTAAGAACACACAAAAATTTTTATTTGATGCTAAGTGAGTGTTTTATAAATGTTTTTGCAGTGTTCATTGTTTCAAAGGCCACAACTCTTCACCTTCAGAACTTCAGAGCATGCTGTTTTCTTAGTGATAGAAATATGTACTCCGTACCTGCTGTAAAACTTGACTTATTGAAGTGCATTTTCAGACCTGGTTTTCAATAAGTTCATGCAATGATTACATATTTTCTTTAATTAATATGTAAAGCAGGCTTTAAATATTTTTTTCTTACTGGGGATTGAACCCAGGGGTGCACTACTACTGAGCTAGACCCCCGCTTCTTTTTATTTTGAGACAAATTCTTGCTCATCCTCTTATGCTGCTGGACTACAGGCATGCACCACCACGACTGGCTAAAATTCTTTAATTACACTAAATATTGTGACTGTTTAGTTGCACCAATTTCAGTTCTCTGTTAGTGTACATTTGTTTCAGTAGTGTTCCCCTTACTTGCTCACAAACATTTAAATAAAGAAAAAATAGATGAGAGCCAGGGTCATTGAGGTCTTTTTATAAATGGTAGATGACTGTTAGTCAAAGTTTAGAAATCATTTAATCCACATATCACAAAATAGAAATTAGTTTTTAAGTTTTCCTAAATATCCTGGCATAATCTAATATTTTTTAAAAATGTAACCAAATCAAGTGACTGTTTTAGTAAAACCAAATATCCATTAAAGCTTTAATTCATTTGTTAAACCTTTCAATAACACTGCATACTCAATTGTTTGATATAGATGAGTATTCTGTTACCCATTTATAAAGGAAACTGAGGGATCTGAGAAGTAATACCAAGTAGTAGAAACGAAGGAAGCTAATATTATTTTAATTTTTTATTAGTGCATTATAGTTGTACATAACGATGGGATTTGTTGTCACACACTCCTAAATGCACGCGATACAGCAATACCATTTGTTCAGTATCCCCCCCCAACAGTACCCTTGATCTCCCTCCTCCCATCCCCTGATCTCTTGCCCTTCTTCTGGGTCCTGTATTTTTCCTAAAATACCCAAGTACAGTGACATAATTCTTATACCTATGAAGAACATTTTTTTACATACATGGCTATGGTATATACAGTAACACAACTGCTTGGAATGTACCTTGCTTTTTATCTCAGTTCCAACATTTCCCCTTCTCCTCCCTTCCTGTCATCCCTTGTTATTCTTCAATATATTTGACAATGAGATTAAATATTCACGTTTTTGTAAAGTCATACGGTATAACTTGTTCAGATATCTTATTCAGATATCTTAACTGTATCTCATAAATATTAACATATTGCATTTATGTTCTATGGTTCTAATATATGAAGGAAACTAATATTTTGAGCACCAAACAAACCAAGCACATTATTTGGTGTTTTCCTGAGGTATTTTATTTTGAATAACTAGATAATTTCCTAACAGCGATTTTTTCTTTTTAAGAGGAAGAGAGGGATAGTGAGAGAGAGAATCAATTTTATTTAGTTTTCATGTGGCTTTCGTTGCACTAATACTTTGTATACATGGTGGGGGGTTCAAACCCACATTCTTGTGCGTGCCAGGCAAGCACTGTAACCACTGCTCCAGCCCCGCCTGACAGCAAATTTGATCAAGTCTTTGGCGTATTATATAGCCATATAATTTCTCAGTATTACCAATTTTTCCTGTTTGATTTTTTTCTTTTCTTTATTCAACTGTGACTGTTTAATCAGCTTTTTATATCCTGGTTTTTATAATTAGTAATCTTTTTTTTCTTTTTTGATACTGGGGATTGAACCCAGGGGTGTTTTTCAGTTAAGCTACATTCCCAGTCCATTTTATTTTTTTTCTTTTGAGACAAGGTCTTGCTTAGTTGCTAAGAGTCTTGCAAAGTTGCTGAGGCTGGCTGTGAACTTGAGATCCTTCTGCCTGAGTCTACCAAGTCGCTGGGATTACAGGCGGCTGACACTGTACCCAGCCGGTAATCACTTTTCCCATAGGTCAAGATATCAGTGGTTGATTCTATTTTAAGATCTTAAATGCATTTCTTTGTGTTTTAGATTCCTGAATTTGACAACTTGTACCTTGATATGAATGGAATTATACATCAGTGCTCCCATCCTAATGATGATGATGTTCACTTCAGAATTTCAGATGATAAAATTTTTACTGATATTTTTCACTACTTGGAGGTGTTGTTTCGCATTATTAAACCTAGAAAAGTGTTCTTTATGGCTGTTGATGGTGTGGCTCCTCGAGCAAAAATGAACCAGCAGCGTGGGAGACGTTTTAGGTAAAACATTAAAAGATAATTGACGTAAGACAACATATCTTCTATTCATGTTTATTTTCTGTGTAAATTCCCCCAGAAGTGAGAATATCTCATAAAAATGAGTTAGAAATGCATTGAGGTATCGTTTCTCAAAGTATATGTTGGATTTTATATAGTTAACTCTGTTGCTCAGTCACAAGTTTTCCAAACTTCTCTTTGATAATTTGAAATAGTAATTATAGAACAAAGTTCTTATACTGGTCTACCCTGAGCTGTTAACTAGAATGAACTGAGAGATTGCTATAATGAGAACATTATTGAACTTTAATTTAACAAACATTTATGAAATAACCAGACCCCTGAGCTAGTTGCTGAATTTGAATGAGATAAGTAAGAACAGAAGATGACTGATGGTCTGTGGTAAGAGAGCTGAATTAGGACACTCAGGATATTATCAGCACTGCTGGTAGGAGAAGTAAAAGGATGAGAAAAGACTGTACACATAAAGAGGGTCTTAAAGGAAAATCCTGGATGTTAGGTATATTTCTAAGTAACAATGAGATCAGGCTATGTCACTCTTTATGAGTAACAAAAGTAAAAGTAAGGAGATTGTTACAGTTGAAGGCAAGAAACCCTGAGTCAAGAGAACTGGATTGGGGCTAGAGCAGTGGCTTAGCGGTTACCATGCTTGCCTGGCATGCATGAGTATGCAGGTTCAAACCCCAGCAACACATACACAGCAAAGTGTTGGAGCAACGAAAGCCACATGAAAAAATTAAATAAAACTGATTCACATTCTCTCTCTCTCTCTTTCTCTCTATCTCACCTTCCCTCTCTTAAAAAAAAAAAAGAAAATTGGATTGATCACTATCATAATGAATCCTTTCATCATAATGGCAGGCTAAAGAGTGGAAATAGCACCTGTGCGTCAAATGTAGAAGTCCTCAAGGAAGGTGGGAGATTGCCTTAGACAGGCTTCCAGTGAGAATAGGAGGAAGATGGCAGAAAGTGCCGATTTACTATCAAAAGCAAAAAGATACTTGAAAATCTTAGAAGACTGGGAGACCCTTGAAGAACCTTCTTTTTTTTTTTTATTAGAAGTATATAGAGATACAGTTGAGGGGGAAACATTATCAAAACAGTAGCAATCAATGTATATAAACTTTGTTATCCAGGGGTCATGCCAAAGCATAGATAAACCACCTTGGGTTTCACCTGTTGCAGTTTCCCCCAGAAGAACTCATGTGTTAAATGGGTAGCTGGTGGAGGAATGACATCGGCTTCTG
>PVKS010001635.1:0-136104 GCA_004027875.1 Aplodontia rufa
TCACAAAACAAGTAGCAGGTTGGTTTTACTCAACAGGTCAATGTTTGTCAACCTCTGATTTAATATTTTTGCAAATAATTTCCTGTTTTTTTAAAAACATTGTTTTTGTGAATTTTGTTCTTCATTGTTTTATTTAGAAGATTGATAAGATGCCTTTTTCTTTGCTGCTGCTTTGAAATTAAGTGAAATTTCAAACTGTACTTTCATCATTTTCTTTGGTTCAGGAATATGATTTTCTATTATTTATATGAATGTTGCCTCCACTTCTTTTTTTCTTCTTCCCTTCCATAATAGAAACTCCTATTATTGACGTTTTAGAGCTCCTGCATATATGCCTTCCCCATAGCTTGCCTTTTCTTCAAGCTCCCTATTTTTTGTATTTTTTTCTTTATTTTCTTCCACTCTATTTTCTAAACCTCTCATCATGTCTTGTATGAATTATCTATGGGGAACTGAATAGTACATGATAAATAATCAATCAAAAAACCTTAGCAACATAAAATACACAAACACATACATTTATTCAGGTCATAAGTCTGCAGTGCCGAGATTACTTCTTCTGACCTCACATATGTCTGGGGGTCAGCTCTCGGCTGGTTAATCTAGGTTGATCTCAGTTGAATAACTGGAGTGATTCTGCTCTGCCATCCATGTTGTGTGATGCATTTTTTTAAGAGAGAGTCCAATTTTGTTTAATTTTCTCATCTGGTTTTTATTTTTGTGATACTTAATTGTGTATGTGGTGCCGGGGTTTGAACCCTTGTCTTCTCACATGCCATGCAAGTGCTGAGCCACCTCTCCAGCTCCACAGGTTGCATCTTCCAGCACATGATGTTGTCATGATGAAAGAAGCAGAGCAAGACAGCAAGTGCAAACTCCTACTCTAACTGAGAACTTGTCCCAGGATTGGTACACTCTCCTTCTGCCTCATTCTCCTGACCAACACAAGGCAGCACCTGGCCTAGATTCTAGGAGAGGGCAGATGGAAGTCTTTCTTACTGAGAGAAGCAAACACTTGCAGCAAATGACGTGTACACTAGAAAGGAAGAATAGGGTAGATTGTTGGAAGCAATCAGCCAAAGCCCTCCACACTGACCATTCTTTACTTGAACATTTGCACCTAATGTTTTTACAGTAAATCACCGACAACACTCTCCTACAAGACTGTTTTATTTTCTGATTCTCTATTAGTGCTTTATTATTATTTGATGTTCAATAAAATACACATCTCTTAAAGCTGTTTTACTTTCTTTTAAATTGTCTGTTCTGGGTGCTATAATTGTTTTGTTTTCTCCAATTGCACATTCTTTGTTTGTTTTCCTGAGGCAGAGTGTTATTCACCCTCTATAATCAATTTCAATGGCTGGAAAGAAATCCCATGGGAGATGGGAGGCGGTGCTATAATCTTGGCCTCTTTTGAAAAGTGATCTGCCAAACTGCAATTTCCTTGTTCACTGTCAATATACTAAATACCATGTGTCTTCCCAGGCATGGTTTTACATGACCTAAATTCTCTCTAGGCATCAGAGAGATCAACCCCTGACCAGGAGTCTATACTCCAGATTCCCATGTGCCACGCTGCGACTGTTTGGGTCCGGGCGCAGCCTGAATCTGGCTTCAACTTCAGAACATAGTCTGCTTCCACAGGTTTTCATGATATAGGTAATTGGTAGTTTCATTGTACTAAGAAGGGAGGGGAACAGAAATGAATGTTCTGGCCAGTTCTTTAGGATGTTGAGTCATAGCATTTAATCTTTAAATGATACTGCCTCTTTTATGTAACATGGATCAATGAATTTGGATCTGGAGGAAAAAACTCAACCAGGCATTCCAGGAAGTTCCTATACACCTGAAATTTGTGTTCTTGGAAGCACTCTCCCAGGGTTATCGCTGCCCTTAAATGGAAGCTAGAATAGGCATTAGGAGCTCTCTTAACCAAGTCAGAACAGTGATAACCTATCAATGTGAACATTCAGTAGATGTTCAAATCAAATATATACCAAGCACATATTGTTTTTATAAAACAAAACAGTTGATTCACCACCATATTTTATTTGGAAGAGCTTTTACAATTTTAATTGGTGCATTATAACTATACATAATAGCAGGATTCATTGTGTCATATTTATGCATAGGTATAACATAATTTGGTTGGTTTCATTCCCCTGTACCTTGCCTTTCCCACCCCTACTCTCTTCCTGGTCTCTTTCCTCCACTCTGCTGGTTTGCCCTTTGTTTTCATGAAATCACTTTTTTGTTTGTTTGTTTTAGGGAGTTTTCTCTCTCCATCCCCATTTTTTCTCTCTTGCTTCCAAATATGACAGGAAATGTATGATCCTTGACTTTCTAAGTCTGACTTATTTTGCTAAACATATGTCTCCAGTTTCATCCATCTTCACCTGAAATAATTTTACAGTATGCTAAACATGTTCATCATGATATTTTGTCATACAAACTATTTTTCCATTAATCAGTACTTCCCAGACACAATCTCTTGGTGTATCTCCAAAAGATGAATGCCCTTTTTAGAATGATTTCCTAGTTACAAAAAGATCATAGAAGCAGCTCATTCGACAGGAGGAAAAACAAGCTTGACCATAGTACTTTTAATCATTTGTACATGCACATAAAATAGTAGGGTGGCTAGAAGAGCCATAACAGCTACTGTTGGAGTCATTACTGTTCACCTTTCCGTTACATCATTTCACCATATCTGTCAACTTTCTAATTATGACTCCATTCATGTGGCAAAAAAACTTTTTTCATGCATCTGTCAAGTTTGTATCTTTTATTCTTAAGGAAGGAAGAGAATTCTCATCACTTAAAGGAGCATTTCATACCACTATATCAATAAATTTATTGTTTATCTTAGGGTAACTGTGGGCTGGAGAAGGGCCACCTTCTTGTACAAAATTGAAAATTTCTTTTATAAAATGTTCCCAGAGTTTAAATTCCACCATTCTTTATTATGGAAAAAGAAATATTGGGGGTGGAGAAAATAGAGTCTTATACTCCAGTAATGATAAACCAACAAGAAATATGTGCATTTTTGTCTTTGGGTTTATTTCAAAATCCTAAATGTTTGCTCTGATTTTCTTTCTGCCTCATTCTGTATCATATCATTCCTCGATTCATCTTAGACTCATTTTCATATTGATAGCTAATGGATGTAGACTTTCACTGAAACAATCCCTGATACAGCTTATACCTGCTTCTGTTTATTGTTTGTTAATGAGCACATACTGACCAAGTTATGCCTTCTGTACCATCTGATGTCATCCCACACTCTGAGAGCTGACACTTTTGTATAACCACTGACACCTCAAAAGTATTCTCCCACTATAGGACACATGCTAGAGCAGCAGTCATGCAAATTTTTGATATTTCCATTTTCAAAACAGCTACAAAAAACTATGTGAATAACAAGATATATTTAAATATTTACAGAACTTATTTTATTCCTCCATACTTAAAAAAATATATGTGTGTGAGCATCTGTTGAATTTACCATTAAATGCTTAAAATCAGATTTACATGTATACACAAAACACACATTAACATTGATTTGCTGATTATAAAAATAATTTACTTTTAATGTTAAATGTTATAACATATCCTAAATTAATTTTCATTCCAGTTTGTTTTCCTTTATGACTTGAACACCATTTGAAACTATATTTTAACATTTCAATGTTTGTTACAGTAACGTTATTCAACTACAAAAGTATGTGATTTGGAAATTTATTGAGTTTTATTCCATAGCAGGTAAAGAATTTTCAAACATTTTCCATGGACATTTGAAAATGTTAGGAAAAAGGCAAACTTGTGATACTCAGATATAAAAATGAACATACACCAAGGACTTTGCTTCATTCATATGATTGGAGGCAAAAGTAAAATGTTGTCAGAAGATTTTAACATGTAAATTAGGAATCAGGTCATTGATGCTTAAAAAAATAACAAATGACTGTCCATTTCAAGAAGAATATAAAATGTTAAGAAGTAAACATAGAAGGTAAAATAGTTGCTTAGCATGTTAAGATTTGTTAATGAGAAAACTTTGCTTTCTTAAATAATCAGAGATAAAATATATTCAACACAAACCATAGAAGGTTATGTGTAAGGACACCAAATCTAGTTTATCTAAGCAGATCACCTAGAAAGAACAAATGTTTTTTCCATAGTGTAGTTGAAAGCAATGATACGATGTGCCCCCAATCTGAGCACACTGTAAGATTTTAACACCTTTATAACAAAGTTAACTTTCAAATGTCATTCTTCATTATGCTCACTCACATTCTAGAATAAATGGACAATTTACCTTAGTACAAATGCAGCTCAGAAAGTGATACCCCAAAATGTGTTATTTGTCATGCTGAGCTGGAAAAAATGGTCCAAGAACCAAGGTCTCTAACCTACTCCAACCTCCTTTACAGATACCCTGATCTCTCTATCAGCTCTTACTGACTTTCTCCACCAAACTGCAGGGAGATACTTTCTCTGAATTTCCTTTATCTGACTAAGGGAAATTCTCTTCCCAGAAAGAATGCAATTATCGTTAACCAGGAAGGATGACCACCAAAGAGAGACAATCAGACCCACACCTAGAGGCCAGAGGACCTTTTTTAATCTGAGCCACTGACAGTTCTTTTGACCCACTCATTTCTCCTAAAATCATTTACTACCTATTAAAATTGCCCCCACTTACATCTTTTATTTGAAGAGGATTTTAACCTTCAACCATCTTTCTTTGAGTTTCATATGTTTTATGGCTCCTAATGAGGTGCGCACATGAATGAGTTCAAGAAAAGGCGAATGCCTTTTCTCCTGTAAGTCTGTCAGTCCTCAGTTGAACAGATTCAATTACAGAACCTTCAGAGCGAAAGTTTGAGCTTTCCTACAGGATCAATTTCAGAGTATTCAGAATATTCAGAAAGTAAAGACCAATTTCACATTTATTACAAAGTTATTATTAGCATGTGGTGCCATTGTTATCTTCAAATGAAATAATAAATAAACATTACAAAATCCTGTTTCAATTTCCAATAACCTAAGAAGCTCTTTGAGTCCTTAGTAAGATTAAAGAGTGACAAGAAGTTTGGGAATTAAAATACAAACAAACAAACAAAAAAGTTTTAGAGAAAAAACTTCTTTTTCTTTCTTTGAAATATAGAAGTATATATACAATTATATTTCTATGAAACTATGTCTCATAACTAAAACAATTGAACCAAAGAGATTTTATTTTTCCAGAATATCCCATGGACAATAATGAGTACCTCACACCAGAGTCCTGGTAATCCAGCAAATATCATGGACACATATGACAAAACTTTCACATTTTTACTTCATGTAACTTCTCAAAGTAGCAAAAATGATAAGCGACACAAATACGTGACTTCACTACAGCACATGAAAATAAAAAGCAAAAGTGCATAAATCTGAAATTATGCTTAGCAATTAATGTTTCAGTATTATGTATTAGTAAGAAATTAATGGTAGCTAATGAATAATTAATTAACTCAAATCAATTTTAGTATAAGGATATTAGTTATCTAAAGATATTGTAAATATCCTCTATCTGGTATACTACAAAGCATAAAGAATTAAAAATTTTATCAGCATAAATAATCATTTTGGTCAAATACAACATTATAGTTTTCATAATCTTAAACCTTAATTAGAAGTGATATTAATGTGTTTGATTAGTAAACCTGAATCCATATAGAATAAAAACGTATATTGTTAATGTAATCTGAAATATATTGAAATCTTAAAAATATAAAATTATATTACACTTAACACTAATGAGTCAGAAAGATGAAGGTGCTTTTATTAAATCAAAATTATCAAACTATTCATATATGACAAAGATTTTTCTGCATTATGTGAATTTGAATGTGTAAAACATTTCTAAGTTGATTTTTATATGAATACATTTAAAATACGGTGTAATTGAAAGTAAATGAGGGTCAATTTCATTATTGTGGTGGGATAGGAAGTGACTTAGAAAATTTCAGCATGTACAAAGCTTCCCTGAAGAAGAAAAATTAAGCATTTAAGCAGTAGCTTTAGATTGCTCCAAGAGTTCCATCTTTCCCTTCCTCATGGACTTTTATAGCCAATTCTTTGCAATAAATCTCTTACTATTTATCTCTTACTGGCTTCTGTTTCTCTGGTTGAACTCTGAGTAATTTAACACCACATATTTTTTGCATTAAAATGTTTCTTTGATTTGCATTAATTGTTGGAAATAATTATGCATTTTTTCTACATGTTTTTATGTCATGAGAAACTCCTGGAGACAAAGTCCTTGATCCAAAGTAACTTTCTAAAGTAGTTAGGAGTTTTTAATAGTTAGGGAAACATTTGACTACAGGCAACAGTCTGACAGTAATCTTCCCATTAGTGCACAGAAGCAAATTTATGACACTAAACAAAGCAATTACTAAAAGGTTTTTTTCTTTTTAATTCTATTTTACATATTTATTTTGTTTATTTATTTGTGGCTAGGCTCATTTCCCAATTCATTGCTGAAGCGTTCCTATATTTCTTTAGACTCCTCAGAGTAAATTCAGTCATCAATTGCAGAGGAGTGTTCCCACCACATTTCTTCTGCAGATATAGATGTCTTTCAGGAAATCATATAAAGTGAATTAAAAAGCAAATAAATGCCAGAAAATAACTGAATACTAATTTCCTGTATTTATGATTGATAGGAAGATAAACTCCAAAGTACAGTGTCCATTCTTACATTGTCAACAGTTGTTGACACTCTGTTTGTGGTAGTCAGAAGAGTGCCCCTTTCCCCCTAAAAAAATGCCCACATCTTAATTTCCAAAACCTGTGAATATGCTATATCATATGACAAAAGGAAATATAAATTTGTATTGTACGTAGAATTACGGTTGGTAATCAGCTTACCTTACATCATTTCAGATTATCCAGGTTCACAAAATGTAACTACGAGAGTCCTTAAAAGTGGAAGAAGTAAATGAGAAGATCAGAATGCTGTGATATGAAAAAGTCTGAACCCATCATTAACGTCTCTGAATGTGGAGGAAAGAGGCCATAGGCCAAGGAATGTAAGAGACCTCTAAAAGCATGAAAAGGCAAAGAAATAGATTCTTCTTCCTGCTTCCAAGAAGAAACACAACCCAGCCTATACCTGGATTTAAACTTAGTGAGATTTATGTTATAATTCTCATCTCAGAACTGTGAGATAGTGAATATAGGTTGTTTGATTTGTGGAAACTCTGTTACAGCAGCAATAGGGAACTAATACACTGTTTAAAAGTAATGATTTATTTTGTTAATCTGTATATATCAATTACCACAGGATTGAAATACTTTGAAAGTAGACACTGCATTTTTTAAAATATAAATCAAGATTTTGCACCATTCTCATTGTATAATAAGTAATCAATGACTGTGTTGTACCTTTGGCTACCTACAAGACTGAAGACTCTCAGTATTTTCATCTTGAAGATTTAGGTGGCTAACATTACATAGGGATGGTCTTTATTATGTGGCCGTTGACACTGTCTTCTTTTTTCTCCACTTTTGGTTCCCCCTCACAACTCCTTTTTGCAATAAATTTCATTTTCTCTCAGTAACATGCTTAATCATGATAGAGTAGACTAAGCAATGGAATAAAAATCTCATGATATCACTAGCACTTTAAACATGGGTTCTATGTGCGTTTTGTGTTTGTGAGTAGGAATTAAAACATTTCATCTTTATTGAAATTTCTTCGTGTTTTATTTCCTCAAAGCTTTCTAAACTGACTTGGCTTTTCCATTAATTCATATGTTTACTCCACATTTTTGGAATAATAATTTTGTGCCAGGTGCCAACCTAAGTTTGGACAGAGCAGCACCTATCAGTGCTCTGTGTATGGTGCTTTGTTTCTACATACATTGCCAAACTTATTTCTTACACTATCCCCCATGAAGTCTCTGATCCAGGTACTGTTTTTGTTTGTGTGAATTTCAGCAGAAAGAGGTCACGTTACTCAAATTATTCTTTACTTAATAGAAATCTTTATCATGGCCATATTCTGAAGACTTTTTTTAATCAAGTAATAAGATTGTTACTATATGGTTAGAATAAAGAGTTATCTGTGTGTGCCATGATGTCTTTAAATTATAAGCAAAATTGTCTACCGAAGTACTGATCAATATGGTTCTTGGGTATTTAAAAGCTAAAGGGAGAAGAAGAGAATTTTTAAGAAAGCATGTGAGACAATCATTAGATGTTATTAAATCAATGACCATGGGAAGCTCATTCTTTATATAACAGCCAATGTTTCAAACACGTATTGATTCACCTTCATAACAATTACACTAGATGCAAGGGCAGTGCTAAGACCAGGAATAGAGAAACAACAAATCTCAGGCATTTCTTCATGCCTCAAAAGACACTTAAGTGCCAAATATTCACACTTGGATGGGCAATCTGTTCTCCAAGTGGCTGGAGAGGGAGCTGTGATTTGATACACCTTGCCTTGTGCATTTGTTTCATCACTAATGGTGAAATATCTAATATTAATGTTTCTGTTACTTAACTTCAATTTCACAAATTAATATCAGCTGTATCACAAATGCCTTCTCTTTGAATGCTTGGCCTTTTAAGATAGGATTGCTGCAGAAGTCATCCCTTCTACATTATTTATTAAAGCGTGATAAGGTAAAGTAATTACATTATCAGATATTTCTGTCGAGTTTGAGCAATAAGGCACCATAATAACTGCACAAGACATCTTGGACAGAAGGTATAATTACCACAAAGCAATCACACTCCTGGGGATTATAGGAGCTTGGATACATGTCTTCCCTTATAATGCCCTAAGGAAGTGATTATCTCAAGAAGATAGAGAGAAACCCAATGAATAATGTTGTATTCTGTTATACAAAATTTATAGGGAAGGGCAAAAGTGTATTTCAAGTGAGGATGTGATGTGGCAGTTTAGAATATTTGAACACTAGTTTCAAATGAGCCAAGCTATTCATAGTAGTTAAGTCATCTCTTCAGAAAACTACTAGGTCACTTTAAGTCATTTTGTAAAACAGATTGGGCTAAGAAATTGAAATTTTAGGTTTTTGTGTTGAGGAAGTTGTCTGAGAGACACATCCACTGTTAGCTGGCTCAGTCCGCAAGCTACCCATTCTTTGGCTGCTGCTGAAATGGCTGTAGGTTTGATGATTATCTAGCAAGCCACTGTTGACATTTACTGCCTGTTGGCATCAAATGGAAGAAGATGATATGATTTTTGAATTATTCTGCCAAATCTTAGAAACAATGCTTCAGGTATAGTTAAATTGAATTTCCGCCTTGTCAGAAAATAAAGAATGAGAAAAAGAAAATGTCAACCAGACTGTGGTAACATCTCCATTCTGAAAGCTGTGGGAGACTTCAACTATTTCTCTCAAAACTCAACTAACTTTAGAATTTTCTGATCTAATAAGAACTGAAAAAAAAACTTCCTACAAACATGTAGAAGATGAGGACTGGAGAGATGGCTCAGTGGTTACAGTGCTTGCCTGGCATGCATGAGGACCTGAGTTGGAACCCCAGCACCACATATACAACAAAGTGTCGGAGTAACAAAGGCCAGATGAAAAACAAATACAAAATAAAATCGATTCTCTCTTTCTCTCTCTCACTGTCCCTCTCTTAAAACACACACACACACTGAGATGAATTTGAAGGTAAAGTAACAAGACCAATGAGGAATTATTGGAATAAAAATCAAACCACAAAAATGAGTTCAATCAGCAAAAGAAGTTTTCATAACAAAATATTTAGATAAAAATAAGGAAATTTGCTTAATTACATTGTCAATCAAAAAAAATCTTCAACATCTGGGTAGACAGAAGCACCTGGATGCTGACTGGTGATTTGTCTCTGGAGACATGGTCTGTGACATCTAAACAACACACAAGGAGGTACATGTCTCATTATATTAGTGTTTCTTTGGAATCATCTTCAAAATTTCCATGTCTATAACCATCAAAAAATTCAGTAGTTTCATTAAGTTGATTTACTTAGCCTCATCCACATACATATATCATGTGGATTTGGTATCAAGTAATATCACTCAGAACCATATTTCTCCATTATGTATACGGCATGGGCTCAGTGAGTTGTAAAGAGAGTTAAGACAGGAATTGGAACACAGGGAACCACAAACAGGAGAGTCATTACATCCCCGTGGTTGAGGGTTCCAGGAAGAATGAAGTACCATTTCTGGTGTGATAAAGTTCTGAGTTAGGCACTGAGAACACAGTATGGAATCAGATATTGCTTTTGCCCTGAAGAAGACTGACATCCTAATTTTTCCTCTATTATTTGCTTTTTTTTTTTAGTTTGAGAACTTACTCCATGCCTATTTCCTTACGTGAATAAATTCATTTAAGTTTTACAACAAATCTACAAAATAGGTTGTATTATTATCTTTGTATCAAATATAAAGCAACTGAGGCAAAAAGTGTTGAATTAATATGCCCAAGGTTACATTAGTCATAGGAAGGGGTGGGCCCTTGATCTTGCCTATGTAGATCTGGTAACCATGTTTTCACCACGTATACCTTGTGCTGCTCTACGTAGAAGAAACTATGTGCAAGGCAAGAAGAGAATTAAATTGTTAGAGGTTTTGACAAACTTTTATGAAATACATGATGTGTACACATATGAAAATGTGCTAAATTTTATATGAAGATATGATGTTTACTTTTTTGTGTTAAGTTGACTCAGCTAATTGATATCCAAGTAGCTTTTAAAACACCGTTTGTGCACATGCAGACCCTAAAAAGTCTTTCCTGAAAAGACTAACTTTTGAAGTAGAAGATGGTATAAGGAAGACTCCCTCACTCGTGTGCATGGGTGTCATGCAATCTGTTGAGAAACAGAGCAAAGCAAAAGGGCAGAGAGAGAGAAGTGCTCTCTTTTCTTGACCTAGGATAGCCATCTCCGCCTGCCCTTGGGTGCTGGTACTCTTGGTTCTTGGACCAGAATTCACACAAGAAAGCATTAGTAGTGATTCATGGGTGTTTTGAAATATCTGAATGTCTTTTCTACATTTCCTAGCATTTAGATTACTTTATTGATCCAAACTTTTTTAATTTGGGAGTTTATTCTTATCACTTTATTAAGCATGTAAGCAAACTATTTTGCTGGTTTTGGAGTTTTAATGTTTTCATTGTCACTATCCACTGCTTAAACAAAATCTTGAAGTTTAGTCAAGTATCCAGATACGGATCCTATTAGGACATTGTACCAAATGTCCCTATGAATTATTTATTTTTAAATGTGCATATTGATTATAGAGGATTAGAGATTTTCAATAACTGTGTTTCTGAGAAAAAGATTTTTAAAATATTGCTTAAATCTGCCTAAAAGATATGTGTTCATGGTCCTCTATCTTGAGATGTTGGCATTCTCTAACCATATAAAAAGGTCCTAGGGAGTCAGGAATAACTTACTGAGGAGCCAGCACAAGGTTCTTATCAGACTACAATAAAGTACAGGCGAAAAGGAATTCCATAGCAGTGAAGTCCTGGTGTAGCTGATCTGGAGTCTGTCAGAGTTTTCCAGGAACTTTTTTCCCATCCTACTTGCTCATGCCTAAAATTCTCATCAAACTATATTCAATTGGGAGCAGGTAATCTTACCCCATTTTTTATAAATTCTTAGACTTAAAATAAATCAAATGTGTATAACAAAGAAGGTTCAAGGGCCCCAGAGTTGGGAAAAACCAAACCTGGGAGGATGAAAAGAAGGTGGGAGGCAGGACAAGGTTTAGGCTTCTGCATTTAGAGTAGTAGTAGTTGTTCTTCTGCCCTCTGTTCATCTCCTAGAGCCAAAAAATAAATGAATAAATAAAAGATGCACAGGAAACCCTTCTGCAGCCAGAGTGGTTGTAATAGTTCACACAGGTACTTCTGATAAGTAGCAAGTATGAGAATTACTGATTTACATAGCAAATGCTGGCTTCTCTTGACATAAACTGAAGGATGTGGCATTTACTCTCACTCCACGTGGTGAATTTCATCTACACTCATCGAACCATTTAATAAGTGTCCCACCTAAAATAATTGAATACTGTTCTTTTGAGAGGAAAATAGCTTTTTTACATGACAATGTTACTAAGTAAGCATCAAGATTGGGGAGACCACGAAGAATGGGAACATCACCAAGTGTGCACTGAAACTGTCAATGAAGTTCCTGGAAGGAAGGGGCTAACAGAAATCCACACTGCACAACAGGAGACCTAGCAAGCCGCCTCAAATTTCTGACACTGAGGAGTAAAAAGCTGGAAACGCCAAGCTGTTGAATCCTTCAACATATGTCTGTCAAAAATCTTGGGATTTTTTTGGACACTTTGTAACTGAAGGAGAGAATTTTTTAAGTGAAGGAAACTGACAGCAGAGCTATAAAGATAGCAAATGCTGAATACGGCATCTCCTTCAGGAGCATCCATCAAATCAAACCTAATGTTCTAACATGCAAAATGTTAAAATGTTCTCATTAAACTCTAATAAAAGTTTCTTTCTTGAAGGAAGTGAAACCATTTTTATCTTCCTAAGTCTTCAGGGGAAGCTCCGTTATCAGAACCAAATTCTTCTAATTCAGCTATTCCATAGAGAAATCTAAAATTCCAAAGCAGTTTTTTATTCCTGTGAATGTCTTTTATCATCTTAGAATTTATCTTTTTTATTTTTTTGCATTGAAAACAATCGTATGGTACAAATGCAGTGAGAAACCTTTAAGAATGGTCTGTTATTACTAAGCATTGTCTATAATTAATATCAATTAGAATCTATTAAATTTAATAGACTTTGAGTTATTAAGTTTAATTCAATTTCAATAAATTTCAATTAAGTACAATTTGTTTCCATTACTTTTATTAATTCCAGTCACTATCAATTACCTTCAATTAATTTAATTTACTGGCAATATATGTTCAGGTAATTTCCTATTACTTTCAATTAGTTTTTATTCATTTCAATGGACTTCCTTGGCTGCTAACTGATTCCATAAAAACAAATGTGCAGCTATAATAGTTTCTACAACACAGGACACACATATGAACTAATTAATTCTACATTTGAACTTACCATAACGCAATTGGACCTCATGACACAGACCAGCTGCGCTCACCTCTACCCATCTTGATAAACTGCATCTACTTTGTAGCTAGAACTTTGCTAGGTGGAAAAGGTAATAGGGATCAAGGATAGTACATTTCAAAAGATTATAGCAAGGTATCCCCCAATCAGTCTGACATTTGATGGAAGGGTTTGAGTGTTATTTTATTTACCATGAAATTTACTCCGTGAATTCATTGTTTCACAAAGACTAAGCATTCAACAAACATTAATATTATTGGTGTAACTGCAAATTGGTACAAGTTCTCTGGAAAGCAGTGTGGAGACTCCTGAAAAAATTAGGGTTGGATCCATTGTATGAATAGCTATCCCTCATCTGGGTATTTTCCCAGAGGAGTTAGAATCAGCATCTTACAGCAAAATCAATGTTCATAGTAGCTCAATTTACAATAGCTAAATCATGGAATCAACCCAGTTGCCCCTCACTGGATGAATAGGTCCAAAGCTCTGGTTTATGTACAATGGAGTTCTACTCAGCTATTAGAAACAACAATATGGAACCCTTTGAAGGTAAACGGATGACAATGGAAGAAATTATGCTGAGTGAAGTTAGCCAAACTGAAAGATTCAAGGATCCAGTGTTTTCCCTCATTTGTGGAGGCTGGAACTAAACCAAGGCTTGGGTGAAAGGTCATCAAACTCATACATTTGATCCACCAAGGGGCAACATAGACATGTAGGGAAGGGGGGGAAGGAACAAGTAGGGGAAAATGGGAAAGGAGGGAAAATAGGGAGGGATCTAGGGAGACAATGAAAAATGTAACATACTCTTTACCTCCCAAAAGAGTCAAATAATACTTATGCAATCATTTAATTCAGGAAAATTAATAATCATATATATGCATATATATGTGTATATATGGAGAGATATATATGGACATTTTTATCTGTTATAGGTGCATAATATAGAAGAATCAAGAGACTGGGGTGTGGGCGAAGTGGGGGCAACCTTGGTTTAATCAAAACTATATCATATTGTTACGTTATATATATTTATGATTGTACAACAACTAAACTCCTTAATTAAAAAAAAGAGAAAAAAATGGAGGGATTAAATCAATGAAGAAGATTAGTGGTATGCTGATAAACCTGATTCCTGTCACCCCAGAAATTCTCAATGTATAGCAATTGCCAATTTGCATGATAAAGCTGTTCCTACAGTGTCTTCTAATGTTTATGGTTTGGAAAACTCTCAAATATTTCATCATCAACTTTAGAGAACAGATAAGAGGTGGCTTCTGTGTAGGGTCCAGAAAATAAGAATCCTGTGAGAGGATTGGGAGAGTAGTCCATACACTCCTATCATGTGATGTGAGACACCCTGAATTTGATCCCCTCCACCAAAAACAGAAAAAAGAAAAGATTTCTTCCTGAAGTGACAGGTCTCTAGTGGATCTAGAGACAGCCAGCCCAAGTTGGAGCAGGTAGACATAGATTTCCAACATGTGTTTCCAAGAACGTGTGAGCATATAGCAGAAAATAAGGTAACAGGCTGAGCATTTTAAGGAAAAAGAATTAAAAAAACAAGAGCTTATACAAAAAGAATCTCCAGGCAATGTGAAAAACCATTAATAATCTCAGGGGGAAAATATAACAAAGAAGGAACACCCACCACTTAGGTTAAAAGCAGAAACTCTTGCATAGGTGTAAAATGTTAAGCCTGGCCAATGATTTAACTTAAGAGAGGACACAAATGCAGTGAGGCAGTAGGACAGGGGCAGCATGTACTTGCTGGGGAGCCCCAAGGAGGAGAGCCAAGTCCCAGTCCCATTGTTGATCTTAGGAAGTAATAACATCATCTGACCTTGATAAACACAGAGTTATCAGTGTTAAGAATTTTTTTGGAAATATCGTAATGAATGTCAGGAAAAATGTTAAAAGAATACAAAGATAGGACAGAAGCAGTGGCTCAGTGGTTACAGCGCTTAGCTGGTATGTGCAAGTGCATGAGTTCAAACCCCAGCATCACATACACAACAAAATATTGGAGCAACGAAGGCCATGTGAAAAACTAAATAAAATTGATTCTCTCTCTCACTCAATGTCCCTGTCTCTTAAAAAAAAAAAATACAAAGATGTTGCCTCTGAGAAAGTTAAGTTAGGAGTACAGGGCTAGAGATTAACCTGTGTTTTCTTAAGGGTATTGACTTAAATACCTTTTCTGTTAAGCATGGGTTTGTATCCCCTTCATAAAAAAATAAAAATTTATTTTGAAATGTTAAGAAAATCAAACATTAATATTTTCTGGAGTTGATAAAAAAAAATAAGTGCTGATGTGGAAAAGCAGTATAATCAGAAAATATTCTGGGTCCTACAATACGAACCTGATCTATGAGAGAAAATTACTTATAAAACTATCAAATATTAATGATAGAGGAAAAATCAGAGATCTTATAATCCAATATTCATCCTGCAATTGAAGTTTTTGAGGTCAAATAAGTGTGTCAACATGTATATTGCACTACTAATTCTACAGGCAGTAACCTTACCTTTTCCTCCTAGGGAAGATTTGCATTAAAAAAAAATCAACATATAGCTTTTCACAGCTTGTAGAGCACTTTAGCCTCCATTAACACATTTCATGCTCCTAAAACCCTATGAATGAGACACTGCAAATTTTGTTACCTGCATTGAAAAACTAAGTCATATAGAGGTGAAATGGTTTACTCAATATTGTGTAAGTAGGAAATGGTAGGGTTCAGAAAGAAAAAAAGTCATAATAACAGAAAAATGCAGAGCCTGGATTTTTCAGGCCCCTCTTTAGAAACAGAGGCTGTTCAAATCTGCAGGTAAACACATCCAGCCCACTCGCTTTTAAAATGGTGAATTCCTTCTAGTGGTCTAAGCCCACTTGCCTTTAAAATGGTGAATTCCTTCTAGTGGTCTAAGCTACACTAGGTGGACAGCTATGTCCTAGGAGAGACAGAGGAACACATAATTCATTTACTGGGCCTCCAGCTCTTTTCCACTCCAGGTTCCTTAGAGTAAAGTACCTGTCTGCATAGAAATGCCCGGTTGTGTGACAAGGGGACAAAGCAGAGCATGAATGAAACACCAGCCCCCACCCACTTCCCCTGGAACAGCCAGGTTCCTGCAACAGGAGTGGACTTTGAGCAAGGTTCTTTGGCAGTGGGGAAATGCTAGAACACAAGAAGTTTGGCTCACTCCCAACACTTCCCTGGCAGAAAACTCTCTGTGAGAAAGAGGGGAAGAATTCAAGACTGAATCCAAATCAAGTTGCCAGAGCCCTTTGGCTAAGATGTGGGAGGTCCTGGGAAGGAAACCAGGGACTTTAATATCAAAAGGAGAATTGGCTGGAGAGAATGACAGAGCCATTGTAAATGAAACTGAAGGAATCTCAGCTTGCAATGAACCCACTGTTGGGAACACCCTTCCCACAGTGGCTTGCTGACAGCAAAACTGGGACAAAGAAAGGTGTGGCCCATCAAAGAGCCAAATGCTACAAATTGGACCAGAGACAGTAGATTCCTAGTCTGCAATCATTTTTCTATTTGATATTTTCTTTTGCTAAGTTAACATAATGAAAATTTCTGTAAATATTTAATGAGTGTCCCTATTACTCCCAAGAACACACTCTTTCCCCCAAGCAACTCCTCTGTGCAATTCATACCACTCTCCATTCCTTCTCACATAGTGTCTCCTCCACACTACACCCTGAGCTCCCCACATGTCAATGCATTTGTCCTCCAAGGCCTGCTAAAATCAAATGTAGGGTCTTTTGAAAAGTCTTCTCCCCTTGCATCAGTGAACTTCAATGCAAAAATCTTCAATATATAGCTCCTTCGGAATGCCAGGCACAAGAGAAAAGAATGGTTCCTTTCCTTCTGGTAATAAAATAGTGACATCCTAGGGAAGTCTTCCACCCCCTAATCTAAAAACAGTGAGCTCCATTTTCATAACTGCCGGGACACTAATGAGCTAAACCAACCCATTTGACACTTATTATTCTAACATTTGTATGGTGCTTCTCATTTATAAAGTGTGTTTGAATGGCATGCCCTGTCTAAGCACATGATAACTTTTTTTTTCTAAATGTACACTGTGAACAGACTCCCCAGTTATACCCTGAAGTAAATGCTGCAGTGTTTCTGATTTTTTAATCCTTCATAATGCACAGTAGCTACCAGATGCTTGATGGGGACTTCTCATTTTCTATCAGCTGAGTGGAGGTCAAATAGAAGGACACACATGTAGGTATATTTTTCCCAATTTAATAACTATTTATTAGGTATGTAGAACATACCAAATCATACCAAATATTGGGTATGTAGGACACCCAAACCATTGTGCTAAATGCTTTGCTTGTGGGAAAAACCAATCTCAAATTGACACATTACAACTCCTACTAGTAGACACAGTGGTAAAGACTCTTCCTTCAAAAGTCTTTTTGAAAAATGTTCAATGTTCTTTTTTGAGAGAGAAAAATATCTGCATCTATCTTTCTCAGTTAATTACTCTTTCCTCACACTTCTACTACTTCATTCCTGAAGCTATATTGTCTTCCATGTGTTTAGAGTACCCTGAATATTCTTTTTCTTTGCCTCTTGAACTAGCAAGTCCTTTAATGACCAATTTTCTTTCTTTTCATCTCCCAACCACATGTATCATAACACTAGGCTCAATACATGCTAGTTTACTTAGCATATTTCTTAAAGAGGACATCCAAATGGTATTCACAGTGCTCACTTTAATATGTTTGCTTTACACCCTTATCTACCACATCAAGAAACCTGCAAGATCGTGTGGACATGGTCAGTTGGTCAGTGGTAGCTTCAACCCTCTTTAGAGTCAGAATTTCGAAGTATAACTAGAGGCAGTGATAGCCCTTCAGTTGCTCTATTCATTTTATTTAAGTATATGTTCTGCTTCTTAAATGTTTTAAGATAGAGCTTCACATGGATCTACAATGACTGTTTCTTCCTTGCATGGGGTGAGGGGAGTTTCTCATGAATGGACACAACCCCAAAATACAGGAATATTCCCAATGTCAATGAAAACAGTATTGAAACTAATAATGAAGTTGATCTTAGTCCACCCTGCCAGAACTAGGTGAAATATATGCCGATCTTACAAGTTTTGAACCTAGAAAGATCTTTATTCTATAGTATTGTAATATGGACCCCAAAATAAAAAGACAGAGGGTCAAAACTATCAAAATAACAAATAAGGAACCAGAGGTATGGATACATTTTCGTATTAGTCTCTGGGTCAACATTTCAGTAACCTCGGAATCAGAAACCTGAGCTTGCAATCTGGCTACCTGTGGGTAGCTGCATTGCTTCCATTATTCTGTGATGCTCAGTTGGCCAAGTTTCCATTTAAGATTTTCCTGTTTTGCAACACTGGAGCTCATCTTAACAATGATCATAAAAACACAGAAAAGTGCATGTATTTCCACTAGGCCTGGTGTTTAAAAGCAGGAGCAGCAACAAAGTCTTCCTGGAGAGAGTTCTAGAAAGTGGAGTCAGAAACTACATTGAGGGACTCGGGGAAAAGGCATAACCAAAACAAGAAGCTTAGGGCTGTGTACTCAGACCCTGCCACCTGCCTCTTTTGCTCCTGGACTGAACCTTGGGGAAAAGTGTGCATGTTTAATATGCAGGGGTGGGGGTCTCTGCTTCCTTTGAAACCAAATGAGATCAAGTGTAATATTTAATGGATGATAGAAGAACAGCATGCTCCTAAATTTTATAATTCTTTTTCTGTTGTGTAAACTTTGAGGAGGTGGTTTACTATAGCAGCCTCTCAGCTGGCCCCTTTTTAATGGTCTCTCCTCTCTTGTCTTTCCAGAAAACAGTTGGTGGATTCACCTCCATTAATGGGGCCTTTGTCATGTCACTGCTAAAATATGAACTTTGTGGGGAGGAGGGACAGAAGAGAGGAAAGAGAGGGTCCTGGGTGAGAGGGGAAAGAAGTCTATTCTGCACCTATCAGCAGAAGAAAGGGTTCATGGGAGGAGGGTGGAGCAGCACACTCAGGTAGGTTATTGGCCAAATCATTTCGTTGTATTGTGTTCATGCATGAATGTATTCAGCAAATCCCATCCTTATGAACAAATTTAATGCAATAATAAAAAATGAGCTTTCATTTGGTTTTATTTCCTACAATTTCACCATTTCACTTTTTTTTTAAAGAAAGATGGGACAGTGAGAGGGAGAGAGGGAGAGAAACAATTTTTATTTAGTTTTTCATGTTACATTCATTTCTCTGACACTTTGTTGTGTACATGGTGCTGGGGTTCAAATTCATGTACTTGCACATGCAAGGCAAGTGCTGTAACCTCTAAGCCAGTATTCCAGCCCTACCATTTCACTTTTAAAAATGTATACATCACTCCTTAGGTCTTTTCATTCTTCCTATCCATTGGTTGCTTCATTCTTGTTCCCATATATTTTTCCATTCCTTATAAATGCCTTTTTTTCTTCATTGTTTATTCTCACATTCTCTGTATTTTCTAACATTGTGCAAAAATCTACTCCTTCTCGAAGCTGCTGATGACTACAGCCTTCCTTTCCTGGACCATCCTCACAGGCACAGATGCTATGGTATTGATATCATGATGTCATCACATCATGTTGAATTTTTTAATTACAAGGAGATTGATGACTGCCCCAAGGAGAGGCTTTGACTTGCATGCCCTCTGCACACTCCTCAGAGTGTAGCTGAGCAATGGATTGACGGCAAATATCCTCTCAATTCTTCCTAAAATGCCTGCTGTCTTCCATCTCAAAAAGGACAAGGCTATGGGTTATTCAGATGGCATGTGTTATACCAATACTCTGACGTGGACCAAAAAACATCTGTATTTAATGAGAAGAGATCAGTCAGCCTGAATCATCAAATCCACTGGATCCATATTTATATTTTTTTTTCTCCAGGAACATCTGAATATGTTTCAGACTAATGACACTTATAATTTGCCAAGCTTTCAGAAATCTTGATACTTAGTGCATCATTATAGAGGCAAAGTTTCAAATCACCCCAAATCATCAGGGGTAAGACTAGTGTGAGTTTCTCACACACCACACCATGTATTCTTATGCTGTGTAATCCCTACTGGACAAAGGAATGTTATCTCCAATAAATATGTCTTAAAAATCCCTTCATAGACTATTCTTTTCTTTTCATAATCTTAGTAAAGAATTCAGGCCCCAGAGATTGAGAGCCCCTCATACAATTCAATAAAACACCATTTCATTGATTCCAGATACCTCAGAAACCTCAAGATCTCTGATATTCTCAGAAGAACAATTGACCAAGAGATAAATGAAGGCAGATTTTAACTACTTGTGGTAAGAATTCAGATCAATGCTAGGAAAATGTCTTCATGTATAGAAATAATTCAGTGCCTTCTAGTAGGCCAGGAAGAGAACTGCATTGCAAATGAACACAAGATATGCTACCTACAACCCTACAGGAGTCCTTTGGGACCAACTGGGTCCTCATCTATATGATAAAGGAATTTGACCCAGATGCACTTATTTCTCTTATATTTCCTCTATTTCAAAAATTTCTGTAATATTCTGGTTATTTTTCTTCCACCTACCACCACCAGATGCACTGTTACATTTTTGCTCTACTTTGTGTCTCAAATGGTGAAATTCTACCAATTACATCACCTTGACTACTGTGACCCTCAGTTTGTGGTTGAGTTTGGACAGTGAAAATCCTCAACACAGGCTCAGAGGGAGGGCACGGAGGTAGCTTGTGGTATGTCTTGGTTGTTCTCTGCCTCCTCTGGGTCATGCTTTCTGGAACTAGCCAGGATTCTGTACAACTGCAGCTCCTATCAGACTGTGCCTTCTTCTGCCCTATTGCTCATAGGATGGTAGTACCATTAGCTGCCATCCTTGCTGCTTCAGGCCCAACCTTGGCAGTAGCTTTGCATATTTGCTGATGTTTGGTTACCCCGGTAGTTTTTTTTGTCAATTTATTCAGTTCTTCCCAGATCTCTGTTAGTAGCTTCTTCATTAGAGTAACCTGAAACATTGGAATTGACTATGTGTCCTGTTGGGACCTTAACTAATATATACATATTATATAATATTTATAATATTGCAATACAAATTGTTTGAATGGAATGAACAATGCAGAATTTCATACTCTTTCCCTGATCAGGACTGCATCACAGAACCATGCAGGTGTCAGGCAGGAAACAGAACCCCTTCCCTTTCTTTCTTTGGTATCTGGACAGACCTGTGCTAGAATGGAATTGGCTGGGGGAAGGAAGGAAGAAAGTAGTGACTATGATGTAAGATCTTCTTTTAAAATTAGAACATTTATAATACTGTTTTCTGAAATATCCATATAAGGTAGAAAATCAGTTGTCTGTGGATGCTGTATCAAATCACCACAAAATTAGCAACTTAAAGATCAGTTGAGGTATTATAAACTTCTCTTACTATCAACTGACTAGAATTTCAGGACAATAGTATTAAAATTAAAAAAAAAGAAAAAAAACTCACATTTTAAAAATCTTCTTAGATTTCTTTTTCCTTTCCTCTTTCCTTCCTTCCTTCCCTTTTTCCTTTCTCACCCTTTCTCTCACTCTCTTCCACTATGCATGAACTTGAATGTAAATATATTTAGAGGCGACTTGATTGATGTGATAAAATCAGTTTAGAATTTTTCTCTTTATGTGACTATTATTTATGACTCCAGTCCTTCACCAGCTATTTCTAGGCATTCCTAGATAACTACTTCCTTCCCCAATTATTTGAAAATTGGGTCCCAAACCTGGCTAATAATGAAAATCACTCAAGCAGCTTTTTGTCTTCTTGAATGTGCTAGTCAGAATTTGGAAGATGCCCTTACTATATCCCCTTGGTTATTCAATCAAATATTCTTCAAGGTACTGTGGTGAGGAAGCGCCAGATATGTAATCAGCTGATTTTAGAATACAGAGTAACCTAGAATATAAAGGCCTCAATATGATCTTATAAACCTAAAGAGTAAAAGACAAAGGCAAAAGATATGCAGCAAAAAAGCAAAAAGCAGAGGTGAGATGCAGCAGAATGAACAGTTCTTAAAATATGAAATGAAAGATTTACTGTGGCATGCCTATCTTTGAAGGTGGAGGTGGCCATGGGTCAAGAAATCAAAGAATGTGGACAACTTCAAGAAAGTGTAAATGACCTGCAGCATGAACACCCAGCAAGGATTTGGGGACCTCAGACCTACTACTATGTGGAACTGAATTATGCCAGTAATCTTAATGAGCTTGAAAATGGGTTTTCCCTAGAATCTCCAAAGGAGATTTACTTGATTCAATCATTGGAAAATCCAAAATGGAGAACTCAGCTGAACCAACTCATACTTACGATCTGCAGAGCTTTGGTCGAAGGTTTGTGTTGTTTTAGGCTTCTATATTTATGGCAATTTGTTAAGCCTGCAATACATAACAACCTGTGCTTCACTGGGAACTTGTATTGTATATAAGGATATGAAAGTGAGTGACAAAATTTAAAATAAATAGGAAAAGTTTTTTTGGAGATTATTTAGTTATCACACTTGATTCAATAGACCATTTGATCTGACATGAGCTGTCATCAATGAGAATAATTTGAACTCCATACTCTTCAAGGACCATAGGTGGACATAATACTTCACATAGACCTGATGAAGAAAGTATATATTTTGCTTAAGTAATACTATGTTTGTCTGAGTGTGCTTGAGCATATGATTTTCAAAGATTATCTGACAATATGGAAAAATTTAGAAGAAAACTATGTGGAGGAATTGAGACAGGTTTACTCTTAAAGGAGGGGTAGGACACATCCTGATGTTGAAAAGGAAAATGGAAGAAATTGTGTTTGAGAGAAGAAACAAGAACTTTACAAAACAGAGGTGAAGGTAGGCTTTGGTAAATTACCCACCTCCAATGGAGGTAGTAGTTTCTCTCCATTGAAATCCCCAGTTTTATTCTCCCATTCTAATTTCTTCTGGAAAATCTTTGGTAGGTTGATGACCAAATTGGACATGTACTATTTCTAATAGTTTCATCCTGTGGCTGTTAAGGAATATGACTGAGTTGGTGTGAATATGTATATATAAGTGTGTGTGTGTGTGTGTGTGTGTGTATGTGTGTGTGTTCATGTGAGATTATGGGTTCTAGAGGAGTGGATTACCATAATAAGGAAGAAGCCCTAGAGAAATGGACATGATGTCTAGAAGATCACCATTATTGGTAATAAAACCTAGCACAGAAAGCCTTTCCTTGCTTTTAATACTAGACAAAAAGGAAACTAAATCCATACGCAAGGACTTATTTTTTTAAGCTAAGCCTTATATAAGCACATGATTTTGAAGCCAGGAAGGATGGTGGGAAGGTCAAGCATTTTTCATGTAATCTCATATTACTAGTGACAGGAGAGAAGCTTTAGAGCTTGGGAGCTTGGAAACTAAGTTTTTAAGCATTCTCGGGGACCAAAAGAAAATACAACTTTAAAAATACATTTGTTCTTTTGAATATTGAGTTGTTTTGGTACCATCATTCCTAATTTTAAAATACCATGTGTATTGTGTAATGCTCAAGGGTTAGCCATTTTAATTTAAAATCTGCAGATGATGATGATCTTATATGATTAATAAAAGCAGGATTAGATGGATGCTAGAAAAATATTTGAAACTTCTCAGATCATTGGTAGAGAAAAGAAACTTAAAAATAACCTTAAGAATCCAACACTTCCAGAAGTCCTATTGATTTCATGCGTAAAATAGGTTTAGTTCCATCCAGTTCCCTCTGATTCCAAAGTTGTTGCTCAGTTCAAAGCCAAAGCCAATTTGCCATTGGTTTATACCACATAATACCTGTACCTGAGTCCATTTTTGTCCCCTTCCAAATCAATTCCTAATATCAATCAGGAATAATATTTCAAAAGCAAAATCTCCTCTTGTCCTTAAAATCTTTCCATTGTTTCAGCTTGTCTTTATGCTAAGACTGAGTCCTGTGTCAACTCTTCTCTTCACTTTCCACACTCCTAAAGCACAAGACTTCTCTCAGTTATAGCATCTCAGCTTTTCCATTCTGCATGCTCTTCCTTCCAATGAACCATTCACCCCATCCCGTTTCCAGGCTAATTTCTCCTATTCTCAAGATTTTGCTTACCCAGTTCTTCCCAAGCAAGTCTTCCCTGACCCCACTTTCCAGCTAGGTTAGATCCTCTGGTTATCTTTATTAGACCCCTGTGAATTCCTTCACTTCCTTTAGCATAGTTTTTAATTGTACCTTTACTTGATTGCTTATTTAATATTTATAAAACTCTCCCATACTCTAAGCTCCTTCATGTGGCTACTGTGTCTGTCATTCACCAAGGTGCTTGCTTCAACTCCATCACTTAGGACTTGAAGTCACTTAGTAAATAACATGCATAAAAAGGTGGAAGAATGAACAAAAAAGGAGGTAAGTAAAGTGGGTATTACCTATTAATGAACATATCAAATATAATAGGAGCGATTACTGTCCTGTGGGAGTTAAGAATGAAGACAAATTATTGGGCAATTTGGAGATTTTGCATATTTTATTGGTGCATATTTGTTATAGAGAATGGTGGTTTTTGTTCTGTTTGTAAATAAATATGTAATTTGACCATTTTACTCGCCAGTGTTATTGGGCCTCTTGGCTGGTGAAATACTACTAAATCAGACAAACTACAGTAAGACAAATCTCACAGTGTTCACAGGTGTGTGTGCTCTCATGCCTTCCTCTTATCTTTCAACCACCAAATTCACCTTTGGGGAAATACATAAGCAATGGAAAGATCTGCCTAAGACTGGATTTCTATTCCTCAAGGGACCCTTATGTATGGAGCATGATTATCTCTGTTCCCAGAGTCCTGATCTTAACAGACCCTACAGGTCTTACTGCTTAATTGTGATTTCACATTTTATGTTTTTTTTAAGAGGGAGGTACAGTGAGAGAGAAAGAGAGAATCAATTTTATTTAGTTTTTCATGTGGCTTTCGTTGCTCCCACACTTCGTTGTGTACATGGTGCTAGGGTTTGAATTCGGGTGCTCACACATGCCAGGCAAGCACCGTAACCACTGAGCCACTGCTCCAGCCCACACATTTGATTTTATAAAGAAGAGAAACTTGACAGAAACTGTATCCAAACACCTTCTTGGGTCTTATCTGCAGCCCAGATAATGCCTCTGTGCTTGCCTTAATGGGATTCTAACTGGGAGAAATTCCACAGAAGTTGAAATGTTGTGGAGTCCTGTCTTGGAGGGTATTCTTAAATTAAGATAGATTCTGGTTAAAGATTACAGATGTAAAAAGAGTCTTTAAGCTAGGATATTAGGCTCAAAAATGAATTGGAAAAATGAAAAATTCATCTTCAGAAAGTGGACAAGCTGATCTTGTCATGAAGCCAAATGTTCAGAGATAGAAATGATAAAAGCTGACACTCTACACCTATTATTCTCTCATAGGCTTACAGGTCTATTGAAAAACATCCTTTGTTGATGCTGATTGAATGATTTCAAATGACACTAACACCATACATTTCATTAACAGTGTATGGGATATGAAATCATTTTATGCATAACCTCATTTAACCCTACAAACAACCTAATGCAACAGGATTTCACCTTTGTTTTACAGATAAGAAAATTAAAGCTGGAATCTCTGCAGAAACTTGGACAAGTCACACAACTTAGGAGTTGCAGAGCTACAAATTATACTTAAAATTTTGGAGCCTACTTTGACAATTTCAATGTTAAAATAATTAAAACAATGGTTAAAATAGTATCCAACCACCACTCCCCACCCACCTGCACCATACATAATCCAGTCAAGGATTTTATAGCCCTCACATTGAGAATAACACTAACTCTAATATTTGGTGCACAAAAGTCTATTTATAGTCATTCATCATGTGGAAATGGAAGAGAATAGTGAGTGTTCTCATAATAAGTAAGATTTTCTAGCCACACTACAGAGTTTTCTTGGGCTTTATTGATTCCAATGAGCTAAATTACCTTCAAAGATTGTGTAATTTAAATGTTTACAAAAATATATCATTTTCCCATGTAAAAATAGTAAAAATGAAGAAAAGTATATGTGGAGATGTATAAAAAATAAATCCTTCAGATATTTTAATCAATTACATATATATGTGTATATATAGAGATGCACACACACACATACACACAACCTCTGTCCTTTATATTGCTTTTCTAAATCAACTGTAGTAGATTGCACAGGTAGCCTCAATTCTTCCCCTTCTTCACTCTTTTGAAATACAACTTGAAGTTTCCTACACCAAAGGTGGAATATATTTCTCCATCCCTCCAGCCTACTCTTATCTTATACTTTTATATAGCCAAGGAAATGTGATGCCCATTCTGAGCCTAAACCTCAAGGTTTCTTACAGCTTCTGTTCTCATGTTAAGAACTTTCCAATTCCCAAGCAAACAGCCCTGGACCAATCTGTTTGAGGCTAAGAAATACGTGGTTTGATTATTTCTGTTCAGATAACTGACAGCCAGCCAGTCCCCAGAAACAGAGCCCCTTCACAACTAGCAGCTGATAAGGCGTAACCAATAAACAACCCAAAGGAGCTGAACCTAAATTGTTGACCCATAAAAATCATTAAAAGGTCAATCTTGTCAAAAGCCAATATGCACTATATATATAATACAGCAATTTTGCTCTTTTACCTGAAACTTTCCTTCAAAAAAATAAAAAAAGAATTCATAACTCACCCTACTGTGTAAAGCACAATGCAATTTAAATATGAAACTGCATGTTTTGACTTTGCATGCACTTTGCCTTGTCTGGTCTTTGGTTTTCTCAATTAGAAAAATGCACAGATTCTACTAGATAATATTCAAAGATAAAGCTGGTTCCAAGTTTTTGTAATATTATTATGGGTGGTGATGCTATTACTCTTATTGAAGAATGTAATTTAAGGTCTGTGTCTTGTCACATAAGTCTCTGTGGAATTCACCAGAGCCACTCCTGTTTTGTCACATTCTCCCCCATCACAGATGATGCCTGAAGATCTTCTTAAAGTACATAAGGAATGCAGATCAGATTTCCAAATTCACACTGAAAGCCCAAAGTGCAGTAAAGTCCGGCACAAATTGTGTGAGCAAATCCTCTCCTAGAGTAATTTTGCAAAATAAAACCTCTACACCTATTTATACCTCTATTCATTCTTTCATATATGGATGACCCCTTTGAATTACCCAGAAATTTTCAAAGTATTGATCAGAGACAAAATTGGAAAACTTGTAAAAATACATAAAAAAGGTAAATTCTCCACCATTTTTCCAGTTCTATTGCATCAGAATTTCCAGACATAAAGGTCAAAATTAAAGAAGGTCTGTGGGTGATTCAGAAGCAAACCAAGGTTTAACTAATATTTGTTTTGCATTCTTCCCTGCATCAGGAAGGTAAAAACCATTAACCTGTTTCTAATCATTTGTGTATCTGCAAATTTGAGTAAAGTGACTTTTCTAATTGCTTGTAAGAACAGAATCTTGAGAAAACTATCATTTTGATGAGTGACAGGGGTGGGGGAGATGGAGTTGGACCCTGATAAGAAGTCTGAGTAAAAATTCCAGACCGTGAGGCTGGAGCGGTGGCTCGGTGGTTACGGCGCTTACCCGCCACAAGTGAGTACACGGGTTCAAACCCTAGCACCATGTACACAACTAAGTGTTGGAGCAATGAAAGCCATGTCAATAAATTCAACAAAAATTGATTCTCTCTGTCTCTTTATGTCTCTCACTGTCCTTCTCCCTGTAAAAAAAAAAAGAAAACATTCAGACTGTAAGAGTCTTGGAAGGGACAAAGGCAGAGAGCAAGAGACAAAGGGAAGGGCTGTAAGAAAACAAATATATCATGTTTTCCTATGGCTAACCCATGCTAAAAGTCTCTGAGAATCATGTTGCTTGGATTAATATGGTTTAAAGATAATTATTCCCAGGACTTACCTCTGATGAGGTCCGACCAGCCTGGAAAGAGGAAGAATAAAATATAAAGCAAACAAGAGATCCTATAACTTCTACCTCTATAGCTTTCCAAAGCCACAAGTATCATTTGCTCTTTTTCTGCTATATTTGCTAGTATGATTTTTCTTGGGTCAGTGGCTGAGACTATTTTCCTGTTTTTTTCGATCTTTAATTGACAGCCTTCTTCATGAAGAGTTGGCTTCAGTTCTTGGCAAATGAAATGCCTACCCATATTATATACATTCTAGTCATTCCAGATCCAGTCCTGTAGGTATCTACAGTACTACTTTCTAAAGAGGGAAGAAAAAAAGGAAAATGAAAGATAGGGGAATGAAGAGAGTAATCCATTATCCGTTGAGCACCTCTAATCTACAAAGACCTTCACATTTTATCACATCCACTTTTACAATAACCCTATGAGGCAGAAACTGACACTTGGAAAGTTTCTGAGTCATTCTTCAATTTAAAACTTATTAAACATGGCCCTTAAAGACCTTGAGCCTTCAGCCGACTTGGAATAATAGATTGCAAACAAGTGTCTCCAGGAATGAAGCAAGCAGTTTCTTATCAGTCAACATGAACATGTAAATGCATGAACATCTGGTCCTTCAGGAGACTTCCAAGGCACTTTGAAGAGAAACTCTTACCTAGGTTAAACTTCTTTAAACTGTGGAAGTTTATTCAGTAGTGAATAATGTCATTAATTAGGTAAAAACTCCGAGTATTTAATTCATTATTGCACAATGGAATGCAATCAAATAGAAATATTTATGGGGTATCAGGTGTAGTAAAGATAGACATTACCTACACATGTATTTCAGAAAGATTTACTCATTGTATAAAGAATCACAAGGTAAATTGCATTGTTTAATGCAATTTCTTGTGAAAATCAAGTTTGAAAGGGAATCTTGATCCTGCAGGGAAACTATGAGTGGGGACAGAGAAGGAGTAGGAGGAGGAGGGAGTGGAAGAGGGAGGGTAGGAGAAGGAGAAGAAGGGCTCTACAATGAGAAGAGCAACACTATGAAAAACACCATCAAGTTTTTTTTTTTAAGTGAGTGGGGGAAGGAGAATCAATTTTATTTAGTTTTTCATGTGGCTTTCGTTGCTCCAAGACATTGTTGTGTCCGTGTTGCTGGGGTTCAGACTTGCATACGCGCGCATGTCAGGCAAGCGCTGTGACCCCTGAGCCACCGCTCCAGCCCCATCGTCAAGTTTCATAGAGTTTGATAGGTTTGTTGAGTGGTCATTTCCTTATTTTTCAACTAATGAAGTCATTGAAATGCAAAGGTGAAAAGTTTCTGTCACAAAGTCATTCTGCAGTTCACAGATATCAATCACCAGCAAGGAACTGGATTTTCTATTAAATGCCTAGTAGATTTTTCCAATTTTCTTTATTCTGTATGTGCAGGATCAGCATTGATTTCTTTTTTTTTTTTTTTTTTAAATCAGGCATTGTCCAAAATGGAAGAGAGATTTCTCATTATCTCTCCCTTGAAGTAAGTGCTCATCATTTATTCAGGACTTGCTGAGATATATGCACTTTATTTTCTAACTTGCCCAGGAAAAAAAATCCTGCTACACTTTCTTCCCCCATTTGGAGCCATAAAGAGTGACTGATAGTAGATAACAAGCATCCACTGTCTTCTGTCTTGGCTGTGAGACTCTTGGCTGCTGAAGAGGACAACGAAAAGGGTAATGAAGCTTACTATATGGAATAAATATAGAGCGATCAGTTGGCCATTTAGAATACCTTTCTAGCCTAAAACTGTCACAGAAAAGGAGAGGCATACAATGGAACTTGGTATCATTGCTTCTAAAATATGATTTCATTTGGCCACTGACAATTATTTATTGAACCTGATGATATGGGAATTAAAAGTAACATTAATTCTTATTATATTTGCAATGATTGAAAGTAAGTTTACATCTTCCTCTCCTTTCAGTGGTAGTAAAAGTCCCGCATGATTACAAAATATCATCCCCATTTTTACAAATGAGAAAAATGAAGCCTGGTATAGTGATTTGTCAAAGAGCATACCAGCTCACTGCCAATGAATGAGCAGAATGTGTGAACACCAAACCCCAGCCCTGCATTCCTCCCAACTGACAATTATGCTTTCATTAATTTTGCCTCATAAAATTATTTATTTAGTTTCCCTAGCTGACCCTTTTCACAAAAATATTTTTGTAAAGTTTTTGTTTGAAAATAGAAAAGAGGAAATGGAAGGTGTGGTGAGCATCCTGCCACATTTTCTGAATGTGGTTAATTCATAGGTTTCCAGAATATGAAGTGTTCCAGAGGAATATGTATCTATTTATGTAACAATAACATATGCTGGGAAAATGTATGTGGTTGAAATACAGATACATTGGTTTCAATTCTAATATTGGTTTAAGTAAATTATATGTTAGGCCCCAGCCGACAAATATATCCGTTACAGTTAACTTCTCTAATTTGGTTAAAAGATCCTGGGTTTATTCAGCAGTGCATGTATATCAGGTTATATAAAATTAATAGCTGAAGTTCATTCATATGGTTTTAATTAGGATGCATGGGTTGGGACGAAAAAATAAAGTGAGAGCTCTGGGTTTGATTATAGCTGTATCTGCTCCCAGTATCAGTGTCTGCAGTGGCAAATACGTGTTGGCTTCACTTAATACATGTTCGTTCAAAGAAACCATGCCTTGGCTTAATTTCACTTTGAAGGCTTTCATTAAAATATATTGTTTGTCTAAATACCAGTTTAGTTCACTTTATTTAATTATCCAAGAGTATTTTCAGGGCCTGGAATATAATTGTATATGTTGAAAAAAAAGTTGTTTGTGTTATGTTTCAAAGAAAATAGATTCATTTCTGTGAAAGCTTCTTGGAAATTTTGAAAACTGTACTGTTTCCAAGTCTATGGACTTGTCTCCGAACATGGCTTTGGGAATCTGACTTTCTTATTTTCTTTCTCAAGAAAGAGAATTCTTTGAGGAGAAAAGCATTCCTTGCTGGGAAGTAATGTTCATTCTAGGTGATTGCTAAACTTACCCACTAAAGGCAGGGGAGCAGTGAGTTTTATACAATAAATGATTTCTTTTACATTTGCCCAATATTTACCCATGTTAATGACTAAAATGATTTCCATTCCCTCCATGGCATCTTTTGAGATTGTTTGCATTTTCAATGGAATTTCTTATTGTGTTATCTCTTCAAATGGATTGTCATGTCTCAGAGGCAGCAGACTTGTATATTGACTTATAATTTTTGAGCCTGGGATCTGTGCTCTACACACACAGCACAGATCTCTCTGTACGTATGTGTATGTGAAGCTGCTGGATGAATGTAAGCTACTCTTTGCACAGACGAGGTATATTTGATAATGTGATCATCTGGACTCAAATTGAGCCACACCAATCAGAAAGGACAGAGGTGGGGCTGGAGCGGTGGCTCAGCGGTTTCGGCGCTTGCTTGGCAAGCACGAGGACCCGGGTTCAAACCCCAGCACCACGTACACAACTAAGTGTTGGAGCAACTAAGGCCATGTGAAAAACTAAATAAAGTTGTTTCTCTCTTTCTCTGTCTCTCTCACTGTCCCCCTCTCTTTAAAACAAAAAGAAAAGAAAGGACAGAGGACTCAAACAAGTACTGGTACAAGAAAGCCTGGAGAAGTAGGTACAGCACATCTACCATGTGATGTGAACAGGTAGAGATATGAAATGCAGGTGGTGAGCATCAGAAAGTTCCAAAATGGACAGCATATTTATATTGCATAAGCCCAACATGGGTCCAGATTGTCAGACAGACCCCATTAAAGAAGTTGGTTGGGCGTTTGGTATAGGAGAGTACTTATCATTTATCAAGTCATTACTGTATCCTAGGCCCTAAGCTAAGAGAAGAAGCTGGAGCCGTGCAGACCTGGATATATTGCAGCAAAGCCCCCTCAAAGCTGTATGACCTGGGGGAAGATTTTCTTTTTTCAATTTGTTTTTATATTGGTGTATTATACTTGTACATAATTATGGGATTTGGTTTCACATATTTATGGATGCACACAATATAGCAATATGATTTGTAAATACCTCCCTGCACCTGCTCCCCACCTTCATCCTCACTTCCCACAGATCCTTTCTTCTCTTTCTGGGCCAATACAGTCTTCCTAAAATGCCAAAGTATAGTGACATAATGCTTATATCAATGAATAACATTTTATATACATGACACTAGTATATACAGTGACATATTTTTATAAATGCTTGGAGTGTACCTTGTTTTAACTCAGTTTTGATGTTTCCCCTTCTCCTCCCTTCCTATCACCCCTTGTTCTTTTTAGATATGTTTGAGAATAGGATTAAACATCTATGAAGGCATGCAGTATAGTTTATTCTAATTCAGTCCGCAGCATCCCCCCGCCCTTACTACTTCCTCTTCCCTTTACTGATCTTCCCATTGTTTACTAAACAGCTTTCCCTTGCTTTTTTCAGCGACTCGATGAATTACATATTGATGAGATCCACTACATTATGTTCATATTTGGACATGAGCAAGTTGAGTCTGATTCCTTCCATTAACTTTCCCTGTTTCATTCCTCCTTCCTCCATTTCCTTCCCCTTTGACTATTCCTCAGTTCTATTCCTTATTTCAGGTTAGCTTCCACATATCAGAGAGAGCATTCAATCTTCGGTTTGTTCAGACTGGCTTACTTCACTTGGCATGATATCCTACAGTTTCATGCATTTGGCAGCAAATGACATAATGTCATTCATCCTTGTGGCCGGGTAATACTCCACTGTGTGTATATGCCACAATTTCTTTATCCATTCAGCAGTTGAAGGGCATCTTGGTTGGTTCCATAACTTAGCTATTGTGAATTCAGCTGCTATAAACATTGATGTGGCTGCTTCCCTGTAGTATGCTATTTTTAGGTCCCTTAGACTGGATAGCTGGGCCAAATGGTGGATCCATTACCCCAAACTTTGTCTTCTGTAAAGAAGCTGATGTTTGGGGCTGGAGGGGTGGCTCAGCGGTTATGGCACTTATCCAGCATGCATGAGTACATGAGTTCAAACCCCAGCACCATGTACACAAAGAAGTGTCGGCTCAATGAAAGCCACATGAAAAAAAATTAAATAAAAATTTCTCCCTCTCTCTCTCTCTCTCTCTCTTACTGTCCCTCACTTTAAAAAAAAGGAGCTGATGTTTATAAAATGCCCTATTATCCATATTACATCAATCCAAAAATGGAGGTTAAAACAGAATAAGCAATTTGCTCAAGTCTATTCAACTAACAAATAGTGCAGTTGTAATCCAAATCCGCTGGTTTCCCAGTGATACTAAAGGCACAAACATATGTAACCAGCTGAAGACCCAGGCGCAAGAGCAGGAGATTGTCATCCGTGGTGCTGAGTTATGGAGCTCCAGGCCAGCCCAGGATTCCAGGACAGGTGAAGACCATGATTATTCTAAATTTCTGCGCAGTGCTCTGTTGGACAGAATGGGTAAAGTGGATATTGGACAACCTTCAGGAAGGGAAGGCCGACCACTCAATCCAAACTTTGACAGATTCCCTCCTTTCTTTTCCCGTCTTTCTATTCCTTTTTCTTCATCTTATTCCTTTACTTAAGGTCTGTGATTCAAACCATGTGACCAAGAATGTAATAGGAAAAAGTGCTGGGTTCTCTGGCCATCAGTCCAGAGTTATCCTCCTCACAAATTATCTTGGTGCCAGAAATTCACCATCAAATATTCATTGCTTTTGATCCAGAAATATTTTTAGTCTGCAAAGTCTCTTCTATTAAAATGAAAACGTCCCTTGGGGAAGAGAGAACCTTTTAAGCTATTATCAGTTAAACTCATAGTGGGTAGTTTATGAAAATTGAGATTAAAGTTCTCCAGGAACTGAAGACACAAGACAGAAAGGAAAATTCCACATGGGTGGAGTGGTATAGAGTGGTCATTGGAGGTGTCACATATATTTCCCACTTTACCCGCAAAATTCACTGTTTTTATTCTTCTTTATTCCTCTTCTCTCTGCTCCTGCCAACCGCCTTCATATACCCCATCTCTTGTTATAACTCAGAAAGAACATTAGGGTGTTGAACAAGACTGAAAGGACAAAGGAAGATTAATAAATGCTGGAAAAGTTGACATTATTGCATTGTGAGTTGTAATTTTTTAAAACAATTTCTGACTTTAGAGTTGATTAAGAATATGGATCACTGAGGTCACGATTCAGATTCAAGCTTCATCACTGATATTCTGTGTGACCTTGGGCATATTCTCCTCCTATTCTTTTCAGAGCTTCAGACTTCCAACTATAAAGTAAGACCTCACTTAGGGTTGTAATGAGGATAGTTGAAACAGCATATAACCAGAGAGCTAATTGGGACAGCTAATTGTAATAAAATGTTAGGATAGCAACAAGAACAGTAGCAAACATGCCACATCCAAACCCACGCTAGAGCACTGGATATTCACACATTGTGAGAGTCCTTTAGCATAGGAGGGAAAACAAAGGCCAGGGCAAACCAGAAGAAAACACTCAAGATATCGGAAAAACTGAATTCAAAAGCAATTCTGACAAAATTTCAATTATAACACAAATACGTTCTGAGAATTTAATATGCAGCATAGTGACACTAGTAACAACTATTATAGTTTACACTTGAAATTTGCTTAGAGAGTTCTTATGGATTCTTGCACAAAAAGGAACTATGTGAGGTGACGATTATGCTAATTAGATGGTGGTGATCACTAAAATACTTTACAATGTATATGTTTATGAAATCGTCACCCTGTACATGTTAAATGTGTACACTTTCATTTTTTAATGATACCTCAACATATTGGAGAAGAAAAAGGTAGCTTTCACTCCAAAAGCAATTGCCTAAGTCAGTCCCTCAGAGAATGAGACCAGACGGAGAATCTGTAACTAGATTTCATGAAGTGTGTGCTGTCCACAGATGGGTGAAATAAGCTAGCATGTAGAAGGGGTTAAATTCATTTAAATATGAGCCTGCATCTAGATTATTTGGATCATGCCTAAATACTGAGAAATAATTCTACAAATAAAATTGAAAAGCTGTTAGATGCAAGCAACCAAATAAATGTTAGGACTCTGTGACCTGAAATCCACACATGGTACTCACAATGTGACCTGCTCCAATGGAATCAATATTTTCTTAATATATGTATTTGAAAGAACCAGGCTTTGTTCAATGGGTGCTAGAAAGATAAACCATCTTAGCAGTAAGGGCTGCCCCTGAACACCTAACTATGAAAAGAGAAAAGAGAACATAAAAACTGAGAAGTAGGATTATCAGAATCAGAGAACAAAAGCTGGTTTTAGGGAAATGTTCCGGTTTAGAACACTAGGTGAAATGTTCGTTGGAGACCACTGGTAAAGAAATCACAGCCTTATTGGGCATGGTGGCACACACCGGTGATCCCAGCAACTCAGGAGTCTGAGGCAGGAGGACCACAAGTTCCAGGCCAGCCTGAGAACTTAGTGAGACCTTACCTTAAAAGAATAAAATAAAAAGGATTGAGGGATGGAGCTAGGGGTGTAGCTACGTGCTAGAACGCCTGACCCTGGTTCAATCCCAAGTGCCAAGAAACAGGAAAAAATAAACAACAGCATAGATTAGCCAGAAAGATAAGTACCAATGATGATAAGGACAGTGCTTTAATGACAATGCTTGCTAAAACACTGCTATCCCTAAAATTCTTGATGTGTAACTCATAGGATTGCATCCATTCAATAAGGAAGTTAGTGTTGACCTCAAGATAAAGACAAGAAAATTGAGACTTATAAATTGAAGCCTATAGCACAAGGTAACACTGATCCCCTCACATCTGGAGGTAAATTTTAAGAACTACCCAATTTAAACTACACCATGTTTATAAAGACATTGTCACTAAAACCTGCCAGGAACATGCCTGAAATGGATTCAAATGTTCTTCCTAGAAGGCCAGGTAGCAGAATAAGGCAGGACATTGTCTCTGGGCCTAATCAAGCCGGTACCTTTCACTAAAACCTGACTCTACATTACACTCTGCAGTCAGCTCTTTCTCAAACAGAACTTCTTCTAACTTTAGAGACTGAGTCTGCCTGGCCAGCCATGCTTGACAGTATTCTGTCCTAAATGGCATTTGGCACAAGCTCTGAAAATAGCAGTCTATGATATAAGCACAGAGGCAATTGTTCCTTCTCACTTTAATGGAATATGAGAAGAAAGCTAATTTTGCCTACTTCAAAATTATGCTCAGGATTTGACCTTGTGGGTTAATTCTACTTACGAAAAAGCACAGCAGAAAGTCGGAAAGACTACAAGTTTAATTTTGTTTTGTTTTAGAATCTTGCTCTATGAACTTGTAGATTTGTATTCTATTTCCAGGTAATATTTTCTAAGGACACTTTTGGACATTTGACAGCTTTTATACTGTTCTAGTCCTATCGGGAATATTAAATGCACGATGCACCCCAATATGCCTCTAGCACATAGCACACTGTCCTTGAGTCTGGAAGAGGGAGAAGTCACATGTCCCTATTACAAAAATGACATTGTCAAATTTTTTGTGTATCACAGAACTTCCTGAAATCTCTATCCTTTGGGGAAAGAAAGGAATTAGAGGTGACTGTCTCAAACCAGTGACAAATGTGGGAGAAGTTCTTGGTGGAGCTAATGGTTTGAGGGGATAGCTGAGGCAGCTAGTGAATGGCTCCTGCTGTTGACTTGGTATCTGATCAGGAACGGTCCTATCCCCAACCCCATGTTGTACCTACATTTTTGACCTGTCTTCTGCCGCATCTCTTCCCTTCTTCTCTGGAACATGCCCTACTTATATTCTGCATCCCCTTCTTCCTACTCATCTTGTGTCTGTTTCTCTCCTGCTTATTTCTCATCCCTTCCAGAACTACTCTTAAAGTTATGCATCCTAGCATTATAAGATTTTAGCCCAAAAATATCAATGTTGCACTTATGTGCTGTTTAAATTGACTTTACTCTTAGGCTGGATAAATTAATCACTTCCATAATCAACTGTGCACCTGCAAACTGGTGCCCAGCCCTATTTTCCTCTTCTGTGGCCTTATGTGGGTATTTTCATCTGTGCTTCATTCTTTACCCCTCTGTACAGAAAGTAATACTTACCTTGCCTGCCTCAACTTACCTCCACCCACGGACTTGGAGAATCCAAATTTGCCTATGAATGCATTTGTGTTTTCACTCATCCTTTCAGCAAATGTTTATGCAAAGTTTACCACATGAAAATAATTGTACAATTAAAATATGCATTATAAATATTATGGTTCTTTAATTTAGTACATGGCTATAGGAATGAAAACCAATCTACCACACCAGTATTCCCTTGTTTTTGTCTCCCAAGTGAAACAAATCACTTATTAGTGCACTGAATTTTCACACATTGTAGATACCATGTTCAGAATTCCATGAGCAAGACAAATTGTTCTTTTGGTTTCAAAAATCTATGGGGAAAGGTAGGAGTGAAAGGGGAGTGAGTGCAAAGAAGCAGGTTCTTCAGCATGGGAAATGATCACTTTGTTCCACATGGATCTCTTTATTCCACAATTACAGCATCCTCTACTACCACCATCCCATCCACCAATCCAGACTCAGAACATCCCCTGTGCTGGAAATTCCTCCAGTGAATGAATGCTTCTGAGAACTTCATAGAGGTGCGCCATCTTGAGGCTAATGGCTTGACAGCATATTCAACTGATAGAAGAAAGTACTCCTCCCTTCCTGCTGACATCAGCACTGTTGAGGATTGTGTGCACGGAGTGAGGCCTAGGACTTCCTCTCTCCACATGCATCAGTCACACTGGGCAAAGTTTTATCATTAACGAGTCATTCTCATGCTGAGGCCAAAGTTCCTAACAGTTATTTGCTGGTGCTGTCAATCAAATTCCATCCCTTCTTTCAAAATCAATGGGCAAGAGAAGCATAAATATTCAAGGAAAGAAAATGAGCAAGAACAGGGTAGACAAGGCCATCTGTAGCTCCAAGAGGGCAATGGAATTTCCGCACAGGTGGACATGTTTGACAAAGTTTGCATAGAGGGTGAGGCCTTGTTGGAGTATTATCTGAGCAACACTGGAGCTAGATACTGGGTTTAAATTACCTACTTTCAAAGAGTACCACATAAAGACCTTTCAGGCCAGAATTGAGACTATGTCACCAAATGTATAGAATTTCTTTCCTGCAACCATTACAATCAAGGCAATTGGGAGTGACAAAATGTGCAGGATAATATAACGCAGACGCTTACTGAACTAAATTTGCTATACTCCAGAGTTTCTGCAGACGAAAGTAAGTTGTCTGGTAGGAAAGTCTGAAACACCCTGGAGTTCCTTCAGAAATTCTAAACCCCAAAACTTGACCCTGGAGATCTGCTCTATGGGTGCTACTTCTCCAAGAGATAAAACCCACTGACTGGGTGGGGAATAAAGTGGGTGTACAGATATGGGAGTCAAACCTTCATTAAAATCAGAGTACTTCATGTGGAATCAAGGGACAGTTGAGATAGCACAGAGCTATTATACCCTGGCTTTCCACAAAACCATACCCACCTGTCCTTCTACCCCAGATTGACAAAGCATCAGTCTCAGATCCTGGATTTGCAGTCTGCCAGAGTCAACTTCAAATTCCAACTTAGCCATTCAAGAATTTTTGACTTGGGTCTTATCAATGAATTTCTTGGTGAAAAAAGATAATGTTAGTTTCTATATCATTGGCTTTTTATGAAGATACAATTCAAAGGTAGAAGTAAAAAAAATTGGTAATTTGCCAGGTATAGAAGAAGTACCTAACAATAATATTGTCTTTATTAAAAGTGTTATTGTTCATAATAGTTGTTCATTTCATGCAATAATGAACTTGGGAATACACAAGACTGGAAACTTCCACATACAAGTTTCTATTTTTCTAATGTGATACCTATGCCTATATTTTTAAAAAACATTTTTAGTTATGCAATAAAATGTACTAAAATTAAGTGTATTTTCTTGGAGCAAGAAGAATGGTATGTATCTTTCCAAACCAATTTATTTAGGATTCACATAAATTATAGAGAATGCCTCTTGGACTCAGTTCATATATCCAAAATTATTCTAAACTATAAGTTTTGCTAATATTAGGAGGTAAAATCTAATCTTTTTCTCTCCTGTAGGATTCTCCTTTGGAGCCCTTTATTTGTATTACTGATCAGAATAACCCACCTTCCTTAGAATGGAAATAATTTGTTCTTCAGTTGTTCAAAGTAGGACAACATTAGAGGAGAGTTTTCCAAGTAAAAACATGTCAGATCTGACCTCAGGGGCCATGATACTAGGGAGCTAGTGGGGTGAACAGGCCCTTTACTCCCTAGACCTCTTCTATGTGAAACTTCAGAAAGTTCTCAGCACCCCCAACACACACACCAAGGCTACCCATTTGTTTATCCCAACTTGCAATGCATTTCTACATGACTATGTTTTTGTTTTTGCTTTTTAAGAGAGAGAGAGAGTAAAAGAGAGAGAAAGAGAGAATCAATTTTAATTTTTTGTGTGGCTTTCGTTGGTCCAACTCTTGGTTCTGTACATGGTATTGAGGTTCAAACCCACATCCCTGCTCAAGCCAGGCATGTGCTATGTCCACTGAGCCACCTCTCCAGTCCCCTTCTATGTTTAAAAACAACCCTGGAGGGATGACTTGACTTGGGGTGGTCACACTGAGATTGCTGAAAGCCTCCTTGCCTGTATTTAGATGGCTCCCACAAAGAAGGGTGGTGAGAAGAAGGGCCATTCTGCCATCAATGAGATGATAACCCGGGAATACATCATCAACATTCACACGCACATCCATGGAGTGGGCTTCAAGAAGCGTGCCCCTCTGGCTCTCAAAGAGATCCAGAAATTTGTCATGAAGGAGTTGAGAACTCTAGATGTGTTCATTGATACCAGGCTCAACAAACCTGTCTGGGCCAAAGGAAAAAGAAATGTCTGCTATGGTATCCCTGTGTGATTGTCCAGAAAACATAATGAGGATGAAGATTCACCAAATAAGCTGTACACTTTGGTAACCTATGTCCCTGTTACCACATTCAAAAATCTACAGTCAATGTGGATGAGAACTAATTGCTGATTGTCAAATAGTTATAAAACTTTTGAAAAAATTTTAAAAAAATTCTCCTGAGATTTTTCCCCTATGTTTTTATATTCATCTAAAGAAAATTTAGTTGGAATAACCTGGAAAGGAAAAGGAATCTGGTTAATTCAATTTTCTGCTTTAGGTGAGGGTTAACTAGAAAACATTTTCATTTTTTACTCTTGTTGTTAAGATGTATGAGCATGCTTTCCTCCCTTAGGAACTGCAATATTAACAACAATGCACTTTCTTTTTTTTTTTTTTTTTTTTGGAAAAGTGATAAAGTAAGACAAGAATATCTCTGAATTTCTTGCCATATTGAGTATTCTGTGTTTCTGACATTAGTAGATAACCTAACAGGGATGAAGGACACCCCAATACTTGCTCCATAATATCTTATTAGAAACAACATCATCACTGAAGGTTTATTTTAAATGCTGTCTTGACATGTTCCCTGCAGCTGTGATGATGTCCTCATGGTAGGCAAGGGCTCAGGTGCAGTCCAGTGAGGCACAGAGGAATCTAAGTAGATTTGGTCTGCCAGGGCACCAGGAAATGCCATCTTGAAGCAGCCCCCATCAGATGTGATTTCCTCTCAGGCTTCTGCTCTGAGGATCAACAGAAACACTTGAATGCCTTTGCTGTGACTTCAAAAAGACACAGTGAGGCCTTTAATCTGCAATTACTGATTAGCAGTAATCTGAGACCAGAAAGGAAGGTTATTAACCATTTGGATTTTATTTCTGTCCTTATTAACCTCTTATTGAGCCATCACCTTCATCTCAACATAGCCAACAGGTGTCTGAGAGGGGGATGAATTTCAGGGGTGTTTTCATTTTGGAAGATAATAGAGGAAGTAGCGGAAAAAATTTGGAACTGATCCTTGCTGAAATCTTGGATGTTTACTTTCAAATCCACCTTCCTTTGGATACTTGTCATGGTTCATAAAAGAGATTGACGGCTCCATTATCTCTGAGATGCTTGTGTGTAATTCCTATTAGTGTGAGCAGGACTTTCAGCAATGGGGAGCAATTTGGGAGCCTACTCTACATCTTACTCAGAAAAGTGATGTTGAAAATCAGCTTTCAGGTAAATGGCACAGAGGTCAATCTCTCCACTTAAAGATTTTCAAATGGTTCTCTACCCTGTATTTAGAAGGTCAGTGCATGGGGTTAGAAACAATTAAATACAACTGATGAGATTGCCAGGAGTAAATTGAGTACTAAAGACAGCATCATATGTGCTCAAAGTGTGGGAGCCAGAATAGGTGGGAAGTCTTGACCACATCCCCAGGATGACCGACTTCTCTCCTGGTATTCTTGATCCTAGTGTAATATTCAACCTTAATAGACATTTAAGAATCTAATGACATCACTCCAAATGAGAAAGTAAAATGTGGTGTTCTATTTCTAGAAATGTTGGAATCACAGGACCTGGACTTGACCTCCCAACAAAAATGCAGACAAAATATATAAAACAATTGTTTTTAGAGACTGGGCAGTAGGCATTGAAAGACTGTAAAACTCAGGATAAGATAAACAAGCTCTTATTCCTGGAGAGTGACCAGAACCAAAACATAACCTAATAGACTCACCGAGTTAAAGAGATGGAGATCAGAGTTTAGATGGCTGAGGGACTTGGAATTGGCAGGGCACATGTGGAAAAGAGAGAAATACGCAGGAAAAGGAGGGTTCTAGACATCCATCTAGGGGTTCTTTCTTTGGTACTCTGCAGCACATATGTAATGTAAAGCTGTGAGCATCCAGTTAAAGAAGAACCAGTCACAGCTGAAAAATGCTCAGAACACCCACAGCTAACAGATGTCCTTCAATGCTCTATTCCACGACTTTTTTTTTTCAGTTTATTTTTCCTTGTGTTTTACTTGGGATAATTTGTATTAATGTTCAAGTTTCCTGATTCTTTCTTCATTTCTGCTATTATATTGCTGGTTCTAAAATCTTAATTTGCCTCTTTTTTAAAATTTCCATCTCTTGGCCAGAATTACTCATGTGTTCATTCCTACTATCCTCCTGTTCAACTAGGTCATTAATCAATTAATCATGGCAACTGTGAAGTTCGGGTCTTAATAATTCCAGCATCTGAGTCATCTCTGATTCTGTTTATTGTTTCATCTCTTGATAATGACTTGATTTTACATGAGTTGTTGTATCCTTTCTTCTTTTTAATTAAATGCAGGACATTTTAGATAGGACAGGACAAATTGAGACAAATATCAGATATTGATATGCTGCAAACTTCTTTGAGGATGCTTTGGACTTCGAGCATAGACTGATTCAATGATGATTTTCTGTTTCAGGAGCTGCCATCTGTCTTTTACGGATTTGGAAAGCCTGTGCCATTAAGGAATTCCCTTGCCTTACTTTTGCCTCTGTCTGTTATCAGACATGTTACTTGTTTTATGCCAACCTGGTGTCACGGAGAAGCTAAAAGGAGATGCTCTTTTCCTGGTCCAGTCTGAGTCTTAAAACAGCTATTGATTTTCAGGTCTTGGGGATGGAGTGTCAGCATTGTTGCCTCTTTTCTCTGTATCATGAAGATACAGAACTTTTCTGCCACCACAAAGATCCCTCCTGTTGCCCTGTCATAGCCTACATACTTCTTTCATTGCCCTCCCTCCCATTCTTAACTGCTGACAACCACTAATCTGATCTCCCCTGTAATTTTATTACTTCAAAAATGTTTATAAATGGATTCCTACCCATATAACTTTTTTACAATGAAAAAAATTTCAGAATAATTCTCTGGATACTCGTCTAAGCCATGTGAATTATTAGTTTATTCTTTTTTATTGCTGAATAGTATTCCATGGCATAAATGAACTACAATTTGCTTACCTTATGCTCATGGGGGAATATATAGCTGTTTCCACTTCTGATCTATTATGATCAATTTGATAGTACTTTATTAGAAACAAGAAGAAGTAGACATTAGGTATATCTTAGCATTATAGCCAATAGGGGATCCTGAAGTATTGGCTATTGGAGTGAGGAAGGAGAAAGCAACTGCTAGATTTCTGAGCATATGATGTGTGGAGATGCTGCTTCCACTTTCTGGTTTGCAGAGATTTGGCAAAGTAGTTCAGTGGAAAATGTTTTTTTAAAACTATTTTATTTTGGGTGAGCAAAGACTCAGGTAGCCCTTATATATCTAAAAGGATGTTTCTGCTTTAGGGTAATTAATCTAGCTATCATTTCTCAGAAAGCCCTCTGTGCTTTTTTTCTTTATAATCATTTAAGTCTTACAATGTGTCTCAACTTCCCCAAATTTCTTTCCTTGGCCACTACTCTGACTAAGCCATTGTCTTGATCTCCATAATCCTTTCATGCTTTTCTAGGTAGTGTTATTCTAGCAGATATAATCTTGCTTGTTTGGTTATCCTTTGTGATGTTACAATATGAACAAGAGCAGGACTTCAGCATTTGGCAACTGGTAGGGGGTCAATGTAAATATTTATTCAGCGAAGGAAAGCTGCTAGAAGCACAAGCCAGGAGACATTTAGGCCAGGGGACCAACAGGTATCACCAGAGATGATAACGCCTATGTGACACATTTATGCAGATGAGCAGGAATGCAGGAGTATTTCTCCACAGTGTCTGGCACATGGAAGGCACTCTTGGAATGGCTGCCAAAATCATCATTTCTGCTAACCATATGCTACCAAGACAACTTTGCCTTCTCAGCAGTCCTCTCAGTTGTGACCATATAGTATCATATCATCTATTTAATTAAAAGAGAATATTTGGTCAGCAGATGATAGTGTTATCTCTCAGTTTATAACAATAAATTTCACCTTTATTTGTAAACTTGAATATGTTAATTTTCTTCTGTAGAATTCAGTCAGACTAACAAAAACCTAGATCATTATAAGAGAGGCCATAACAAAAAAAAATGGCATTAAGACTAATGACTTAAACTTGGCACTGAGATATACAATAGTAAGTTCTGCAACAGCAGAGTAGCTTCTTCAAATAATGTGCTCCAGGACCTACCCAGTAAGCCTTGGCCTCCCCACCTGAGCTCTCTCCCTTCCTTATTCCATCAATTTTCTGGGTTTTAGCTGTTGGTAGCTACACTCTTTCAGTTGAGTTGCTTTCCATCCATTAAGAAGCAATCTTATGCTGAGCAAGTGGGTTATTTATAGAGTGTGCAAAGGAAATGAAGTAGGCAATATTGAATGTTGATTGGATTCAAAGAAGAACTGTGTAGGGCGGAAGGTTTGCTCGCACTCTGGTCTTCTTCTTCATGATGATTGATTTATCCACAAGCTTTCTGAATGATTCCATACAGATGTTGGGAAGAAACAATCTCACTGTTTGTCATTCAGAAGACAGTATAACACTGGGGAATTAACTTTTACCCTCACCTTTGCTCTCCTTCCTTCATCATCCCCCAAAATCCGAACCCCCTCAATTTTTTACTGGTTTGCCTTTGAGACGGAAGTCAGGGGCATGCTTAAAGCATTTGGAGAAAATCGTGTTCTCTGCCCTAGAAAAATATAGCTCTTTACCAGGCAAGACAATCTCTCTGTAGATAATGTTTTTTTTAATTATGAAGGGTCGCATGTTTGAAGTGTTAATATGATTTTATGGTTGAAAATTTTACCTGCAAAACATTTCTAAAATATGTGCCTGTCAAATGTCTTTCTCTTCAAGGGACAACCCTTCCTACACATCAAAAGAAGCTCCTCTCCCAGAGAGTCCTCTGCTATGGAAGAAATGAGACTTTCCATTTCAAGAGGCAAGACACAAATTATTCAATTACTGTACACTCTCAATTATCCACAGTGTTTGGGAGAAGAATCCACATAGAACAGTCAAAAAACGTTACTTTCTATGAAACATTTTCATAAATTACTTGTAATCTTTGAAATGCTGATCTCTGTGGTTTAAGTAGACCAAATACATTCAATTTTCTGTGTTCCCAGTCATCATAAAATTGTAACTTCTTTCAAGATTGAGAAAAAAGGGACTGGAGTGGTTGCTTACTAGTTTCAGTGTGCGAGGATGTGGGTTCAAACCCCAGCACCTCGTACACAACGAAGTGTTGAAGCAACAAGACCCACTTGAAAAACTAAATAAAATCGATTCTCTCTCATACTGACCCTCTCTTAAAATAAAAAAAGATGGAGAAAAGAAAATATATGGAATATAGCCAAATCATCCCCCAAAATGGTGGTGAACTAGAGCAGTGATTTCCAAATCTTAGCAGGAGGAAGAAATTCCAGGAGCTGCTACAGCTGCTGACCAAGGAACCACATGCTGAAAACCACACACCGGAGGGGAAACCTACAGCCTGTCTATTTGTAATCCTGTGCTTCCTGAAGCTCTATGTCACTATGGAGCGGGCTCCTCATCAGTCCAAGTATTCAGCTTTTCCTGAGATTTCCTCACATGAATCCTAGTGGAGTAAACTTCAGGATGTTTGTTCCTAAACCAAAACTGACTTGAATCCAAGACTCAGAGCTTTGGTTTTCTTTCCCATCATTTATGAAATGTCTACTCTGATGAATACACACACACACACACACACACACACACACACACATGCATACATATTCATAAGAATGTCTTGATCCTATTTAGGTTTATAAGCTGAGGGTATATCTTACTGGCTCTTTGAATGCCTGTTTTCTTCAATTTCTTTGTGGTTGAGTTCCAGTTGGAAGTAATTCAGTAGAAACAAATACAATAATGTCAAGACAGAGAGATGTAGAAAGGTCAAGTAAATTTGTCTCAAGGATTTTAGGAAATCATTCTTAATTTCTGTCTTCATTCAGTACTAAGCCTATGAAATAGGAATTTTTCCTCCAATACTTCTAAGCTTTAGGGTAAAATCTGGAGAAGAATCAGCTGCCACTACCTATTCTTTCCCTAAGGAAGAATCTACTTTAAATGGGTGAGATAATAGGACAGTGATACTTGCATGGTGGTAGGAGGTGCTGATAGATGGTACCCACATTTCTCTACTATACTACATCAGCTGCCCCAAAATAGTCTCATGTGCTGTCACCTTGCCTGACACTGGCTTCCACTCATGTTTGATGGATTTCTTTTGGGGGATATAACAGTATGAAGCTTCCTTAATGCAGTATCAATTGCCCCTCTCCTCAATCCTGACGTCTAGATTAGAGAATGGGATAAAAAATATAGGACAATCACGTTTTTTGGATTCCGGTTCAAACCGTGCTGCCAAATCTTGCTGTATAAGCAAAGATTCTGTAATCTCTACTGTTTTTTTTTTTCTTATGTGTTTCTTCTACCTCCAAACGAAAAAATGTCTCACTATAAACCCCGTCTGCGAGAGGTTATTGGACTGGTGGAATTGGTGCTCGTGAATATTGAGCATGAAGCTACATAGAGCCACCCTGATGGTTATCCTGATAGTTGTTTTGTATCGAAGTACACAGTTTCATGTAAGAAACGTCAGCAAATACAAGGAGAGTGAATCACACCAAACTGGAGATGCAAACTCTAGACAGGGCACTCAGGTTTGAGAGCATAGCTGTAGCGACAAGAGCATGAGCTATCTCAGTAACATAAACACAGATGAAAGAATTATGGATGAGGCTGAAGCTTAAAACAGCAGAAACACAAGTTACATCCTAGAGGTGTGGGGAGAAAGTTGAGGGGGATGAGGAAGTGGAATCCACATAAGCCCTTTTTTAGTTTTTGATTCTATACTGTGATCTATGGGCTTAGAACTTCCAGTTTTTATTGCTTTCATTTTTTCCAAGAACCAACCTTTTCATTTGTATTTGAAAATATTTTATTTTGTGTTTTATGATTTTGAGGCAAAAGAGGAATCAACTGCCAGCCTCCAGTACATGGGGAAAAGTCGCTGCTTGCTTCTCAGAATCTCATCTAGCCAGACTAATGGTGTTGTTTTGTGTTTTGTTCAGTTTTTTTTTCCTACAGTTTCTGTGTTTGCTTGTTTTGTGCTTATGAGCAAGAGTCAAAAAGAAAAAGCAATATTTTCCTAAAACAACCTAAGGGAAGAAATCACTGGATACAAATTATTGATTGCATGCCCCCCTAGTGGGCTTGTTATCCTATTGACAATTTGTCCAACATCACAAATTAATGCTGTATCTTCTAGGAGAAATATGATATTCATTCAATGTGGAGTAAATCCATATATTAAAGCCAAACATTGATAAATAATGTAGGCCAATAACCCCGTAAAGGCATATTTCCATATTTCCCAGAAGGGTGACAGCAGGCTACTGTTTTTAATGGTTCTCACTATTGCCATCTCATATGTATGAACGATGTTTCTGTGGTTAAGGCTCTGATTTATTAATTAGAATTCAGTTTTCCATGTGATAATGTTGCCCTGAGTTGAATGATAAGCACATATTTTAAATATGAGGTTTGGCAATTTCACAATATTTTAAGTTGAATTGGAATACGTAAAGGATAAAAATCTCTCAAAGGTATAGAGGATTCGGATCACTTCCCTGTATACTGGCAGTTTGAAAACAAAATTAGCATTTGTTTTTATCAAGGATGAAGCACAACAGTGAATACACTGTTGTGTACTTTAAAAGCAACTTTTTTGGTGGGAGCTTAGAGATTTTCTTCAACCCACTGTCCCTGCTGTTCCCTATTACGCACTCAAAACACAGATTTTGAAACATGTCGCTTCCCTAAGTATATTCTGTTTCTGCAACAGCAACATGACAAGGATATTCTTTACAGAAACCATTCTCTTTTCTTCCCTGTGGGAAAATTGCTTTCTTCTTAATTAGTATTTTTTTCCCAGAAAATATCCTCTCTTCAGATGAAAAGGCAAACACTTAGGGTTTGTTTGTTTGGTTGGTTGGTTTGGTTTGGTTTGGGGGTTGTTAATTTGTTTTGTTTATTTGTTTGTTGTTTTTTTTTTAAGAGAGAGGAACAGTAAGAGAGGTGAGAGAGAGAGACAGGGAGAGAGAATCAATTTTATTTAGTTTTCTCTGTGGCTTTCGTTGCTCCAACACTTCGTTGTGGTGCTGGGGTTTGAACTCGCATCCTAGCCCATGAGAAGCAAGCTATGTAACCACTGAGACACTGCTCTAGCCCCTGTTAATTTGTTTTTGCATCCAAATCTTCCAGTTCTCCCCTCCTTCATTTATTTTTCATGGTTTCCCAAATTCTATCATTAGTCTCACAGCTTGGTGACATAACATATTCACAAATGAGGAACACCTGTAACATAAGGATCGATTCTATTCCTGGCACAAGTTCATAGTGGTGTTCTTCAATAAGTATGCGGATTGACAGCTCACAGGATGTCCTTGAATTGCCCACACAGTGGAAAACACCATGTCATTTGATGTCACTACGGAATGAGAATGAGAGCAGGTTACTCTATAATGTGTAGATTATCTTTCATTCTTATATCTTAAATTCTGATAAAAAAACAAAAGCATCAGGTTGGACAAAAGTAATCACTTCTTAATTCTACAGATTAGTAATTGGTGGAACTGAAGGGAATAAAGTGCTAATGACTCCTGTGGCCACCCTGGGGGAGCTGAGGAGCAAAGCCGAGTAACAACAAATAAAAAGCAATACACACAAACACATACACACGCCTAGATAAAGATGTGTAGAAAGAGTGGAGATACGATGGTATAGTACATAACTTTGTTGGATAGGAATTTTCACAGGGAGGGTGATATATGCACTATATTTGGTGGAAGATTAATAGAAGTTAACAAGATAAGCATGAGAAAATGGGCAAAGAAAAAGACTTTTATTCATTGGAAAAAACACTAAGTTCATACTATGTGCTAAGATTTTGTATCAGGCAAATAGCAGTGGGAACAAACCAAGGTCATAGACAGCATAAAATATGAATTCTGGTGGCAGGGAGACAAATGGTAAACACAGATATGTTCTATGGCACAGGTAATGGGATCAGCAAAGTTCCATGTGATTAAAGGTCTTTGGAGTAGATAACAAGGACACATGAGAGCGAGCCACTGGGCTAGTAGAAGGGAAGAGTCTTCCAAGCTGAGAACAGCAATTGCAATGACCCTGAGGCAAACCTTCCAGGCAGTTTCAGGATCAGGATGTAAGCAGGAGAAAGTAATGACAGGAAAGGACAGAATGGTAGCCAAGAGCCAGTTCTTGTAGCTCTTTAGATCTTTTTAGAAACATTGACTTTACAGTGGGGTAAACAGGAATGAGTAAGATTTGGGAAGAAGGACAGGCTGTAACTCATATTTAAGCTCCTCTCTTGCATTGCCATTCTGAGTTTAGGCTGTAACAAGGGTAAAGGAGGAAACAGGGAACTCAGGAAGAAAGGAAACAGGAAAAAGCATAGTGTGCCTGAAAATACAAAACCAGATCAATATTTCTGAAACCTAAAATGTTCCGGTAGAGTAGTAAACAGTAAGAGAATAAAGGAGTCATTAGAAGACAAAATCTCAACAGGCCTTGGGTACTCTGCAGGTTTGAGTTTTCTTCTCTGGGCAGTAGAGAATATGTGAGGGTTTTTACGTCAGGGCGTGATATGGTTCTAAGAGCACTTTAAAACACAGCACAGTCATCATCATGCTGGATGATTTAGTATTAAAGGCAGAAATTGAATGTTGTAGTCTAGTACACAGCAACCGCATGAGTTAAAGAAGCAAAACGAGAAAGAACGAACTATGGACTAATCTGAAAATTGTTTAGAAATTTGACACTTAGTGATTCAGTCACTGAATGAAAGATCTGAAGAGAAGGAACAGCAGAATTCCCTTCAAGAGTCTTAGTGGATTCTCTTCACCATTTCCGTGTCCTGCTCTTGACCTTTAAGATTCATGTGTGTCCCGGAGACTAAGGATCTTTACATCCTTCAGAACAAATTCCTTTCCTTAGGGCTCATATGCCAGTGGCTAACAGAAAACAACACCCACCATACCTGGTGGAAACTATTTTACAAGAAAAAAATTTCGATTTCCTGCTTATGTACATAGTAGGTGACCTACCTTTCCACTAACTTCGCAAGTACAACCGTTCCTTTCTTATCCTTACCTTCCACGTTTTAAAGCCAGGCTGGTGAACGCCGCCTCTCCAGTTAGTTTCCTGCTCTACATAGATGCTTCCCCTATAATCTCCTGCTTTGATGTATGAAGACACAGTTATTACTGCAGCGGGCTCTCCTCACACCCCTTCCATCATAGTTATGGCTGCAACCTAACAGGAACTTCACTGGAAATGAATGTTAGAAATCATAATGGCATTTTGTTCCATGCAGTTTTATTTAGGGAAATGCTATTCAGGACATAAAACAAGGGGCTGCCCTAGAAACAAATAAAAAACTGAGCCCCATAATGTCATGATTTGGTGTCAAGAATATTGTTTCCTGGGAAGATTCTAATGACATTCTTATTTCATATTTCATCCTATCTTCTTTAATTTTGCTTAAAATTAATTTATGGCATTCATTATCAAGTTAAAGATTGCTGGGTTGATTAAACTCTTCTGTTTTATGTGTAAACAGAAGGAGTCCTTATTACAGCATAAGAAATGATACCAAAAGGATGACAACCTGCTTTGCTTTGGTGCTCACCCAAACCTATTTCAATTCACTGCGTATTTATAGAGTATCTCATATTTTTAAGATATCAAGTGGTCACATTTAGATATTATAGTGAATAATGGGCTATGGTTCCTTTCAAGAGTTTATAACCTGTGATAGAACTTGTACAAAATGTAAATATAATGAGAAGTGAGAGCAATCAAGTATCAAGAGATGTAAAATACTCTGAACATGAAGGAAGGAAGACATCATTTCTTGCTGCACAAATTGGAAAGTGAATGTGAAGATCATGCTTAGGAATCAGCAGTAGGCTAATGATGAATTTTAAGAGTGGCTAAAGTTGAAAATCAAAAGACTGGCTAGTTAAAAATGTGAAGTCTGGGTTGCGAATAAGGGCATTCGCAATTCATAAGAACCAGAAGTAAAAATACAAAAAAAATATCATTTGTGCATACTTGAGGGTTGAGGGATGCTGAGAATCTGTGAATTCGGAGTCTGGAATAGGATAGTAGCATGACATGGTGCTAAATAGACCAGAGCCACTCTTGGCAAAGTACTGTATGCCTTCCTTCCCAGGAAACTGGAGTCATTCAAAGCTCTACACTGGGACATTGTCTGGGGGCATAGTGGGACAGATAGCGGTTGGGGCAGAGCAAGGGATGATGGAGAGAGAAGGCTAGTAATAAGTGACTGATTAGAGATGATGGGCATCTACTGAGGTGGTAGCAATAACCGGAGATTGAATAGGATACATTTGGGAGCTATTTCAGGAGTACAATTCACAGGCTTCAGTGATTTCCTGGATATGGGAACCGAAGGTAAAAATGGGATTGAACATGATGGAGTCTATGAATAGAAATTAGCAGTTGTTGCTACTAAAGTGAAAAAAACACTCTAAGTGAACAAAAACTTATTCATTTGGCTTTTTGATTCATAAAATAGCTGCTCTTCTGAATTTTAATGTACTTGCAAGTAGGTATTCATGGAAAAAATTCAAAGATGTGCTATTGGCATATTTTTTCTTTATTCCATTTCAAAGTGTGGCATCAATGTTGAAGGACTTCTTCCCTACTTCCCTTCCTTCATGGCTTATGAAGCTGTGCTGGTGGGATGAAAAGCATCCATCTATCCATTCTCCAACTCTAAAGTGTTTCTACCAAAATAACAGACCAGAAGTTCTTCTCAAATAATTACGAAACTCATTAGGTCTGTGGACATTCAGATTTCAGGTCTTTGAGCGCTGAATTGTAAGATCATCACTATAATTAGCCCTTAGTGGCACTCTATAGTCAGTATATTCATTAGTTTGTTCTTGAGCACCTCTGGTACTTAATCAAAAAAGACATTGATTCCAATTCATCCCACCTCATATGATTTAGGTTTAGTAGTACATTTTAATAACTTGGTACTAATACAAAGTTTTTCAAGGTTCTCTAGCTCATAAAGGAGTCCTAATTTTTATATTTATTTTATTCAGAAATTTATTTGTTGAACAATCAAAAGAAGCTTCTACTGAAATAATATAATATATATATATAAATTCTGAAAATTAGATTTGCTCTCAAGAGTTCCCCCCCCCCCGCCAGTTACCCACCTTTATCTCTCTCCCACCTCCTTCCCAATACATCCCTACAAATGCCTTAGGTTGTATGACATTACACCTTACCCAGATTTAAAACATGATAACAGACCTCCTTTCTCAATGGCCAGGGTCTAGCTCCAGCCTCCACAGATGATTGAAGACATTCAACCCTTGGTTCTCTGAGTTATGCTGATTTCACTCTGCATAATTTCTTCCATAGCCATCCATTTACCTTAAAGGCTGCAATATCATTGTTTCTAATTGTTGAGTAGAACACTTTGGTATATATGTACCACAGGTTTTGGATCCATTCATCCAATGAGGGATATCTGGGTTGTTTCCATCCTAATTTTTAATAGCACATGCACTAGAAATAAAAATGTACCTGTGTATTTACATGATACCTCACCTCCTTGTGTTGTTGTGGTATGAGATCCAAAAGAATTTTCCCCAGTAGATTAGATTTTTCAGATGAGTAAATTCCTCTCAATATGTAACAGGAACAACCTCTAATCCCATGGGATTCTTATTTGCTTTAGTCATTGACTAATTACAATTCGCTTAGTCTAAAAGCTATGCCTTTCACTCAAAACTTCACTTTTTTCTTGGGAACCTATCCACTGTTAATAAACCCTCCCTCTAGACATCCAAGGCAGTTCCCTTGTTAGAGCAAAATTACATCTTAATAGTCCTTAGTACTTTAAGATTTACAAAGCACTTTGACACCTCTGATCTCACATTATTCTCTTAACATTCCCTCAACCCTGAGATACAAAGCAAGTACCTATTATGAGAAAATCATCTTTCTCAATAGGCTACTGAGGCAAAGAGCAATTTGAAAATTGATGCCCTCATATGAACAATATTGATTCATGATGGAGATTGCCTTTGGTGTGTGACTCTGAGGGAGAAATAAAGATCTATTTGGAATGTTGGATACAAGGGAAATTAGGGAATAGGTTTTGAGTATCATGCTTGGGCAGCTCCCCGATTTACTGGTAGTATATCTTCTCAAGGCCGCTATTTTCACAACAGTGTAATCACAGGATAAACTGGATGGATATACTTAGAACAATGTCTCGCCCTCAATTTTATAGCCTCCCATCCCCAAGGGACATTTATAATTGAATAATGCTTGGGTGTCCACAAAGGAAGCTGTTTGATAATTGTCACATTACTGTCAAAACTGCCGCCTTGACAGCTCCATCCTAAGTGACTACCCCTTCTCTAAGATTTACCTGAAAAGCCTGCTGACTGGAAAACAGTCCCTCCAGATGTAACCAGTCTTAACCTGGGAGTTTTGTTCTGTTCTTGGATATCAACATGAACTTCTCTTCAGCCACAATCTGTCCATGTTTCTAAAGACTGTTTCATCTCCCAGAAGCCTTAGGTGTTTGACAGTGTTGCCTTATTGCTCTAATATTGCTTTTCTTGCATATATTTGACTTGAAGATAACATTAAAAAGTGAATATCCAGGGCTGGAGCAGTGGCTCAGCAGTTACGGCACTTGTCTGGCATGTGCAAGCATATGGGTTCGAAACCCAGCACCATATGCACAATGAAGTGTAGGGGCAATAACAGCCACATGGAAAACTAAATAAATTGATTCCTCCCCCATCTCACACTGTCTCTGTAAAAACAAAAAAGTGAATAGCCACTCAGTATTTTAACCCACCTTTTTTTGTCTAAAATCATATCACCTTTTCAAACATTGTGAAATTCTGATCAATTACAAGATACCACAATGTTGGTTTTTATTCACTCAAAATATACAATAGGTTATTGCCTATAATAATGTGTAAAATAAATTAACACTCTAACTAACTAAATTATCCCTGTTCTTAACACATTATATCAAGAAGTTTTAGCTTAATCCAAATACGTATAAATGATATTCTGGATGATTCTGGTATTCATGACACCTTCTGGTGACCTATGGGTGTTTCGATGAAAGGAGACTTTTCTGCTACTGACTAGAAAAGGAAGGGAATGAGTGCATGGACGTTCTTGGAGGACAGATAGGGAATTACAGAGAGGGCTGCAAAAATGACTTTAACTCTCAGGGCATGAAGACTTACAGCAGCAGTTATATTCATAAGAGATCATCAGGCTCTGGTGTAAGTAGCAATACTGCCAGGATCCAAAGAGTTTGAACATGGGGCTTTAGAGAAAAGCATCTCCTCATATACCTCTGCCACTCAAACATGCAAACTCTGCCCCAGAGTGGCGAGCTAGCAACTGAAGATGCACATACCAAAAGAGAAACAGATCCTCTGCCAGAAACTCCCCAAAGATGTTAAAGCACACAAAGCTTTGTTTTGGTTGTCATTTATATTTTCCTCTCTTTCTAAACTTTATTTTTGTTATAGAACTATGATTTACAGAAGAGTTACCAAGATAGCACAGAGTTCCCATATACTCTGCTCTCAAATTTCACTAATGTTGAAATGTTATGAAACCATGGTGCATTCATACCAAAACTAATAAATTGATATTGGCACAAGAGCTATAACTAAACTACAGACTTTATTTGGATTTTGCTTGTTTTTTTTTTTTTCTCTAAGATACTTTTTGGCTCCAGGATCCAATCCAGAGCACTAATCTACTTGTGTGTCCTCCAATCTGTAAGAGTATATTATTCTTCTTTGATTTTCACAACCTGACACTTTTGAAAGGATATTTTGTAAAATGGTCTTCAATTTGAGTTTGTCAATTACTTTCTCATTTTAGCTTAAATTTGTGGATTTTAGAGTAGAATTTTTTTGTGTGTCCTTCTTGGTGCCTCATATTATTGGGGGATGATGTTTATATATTATTAATGGAATTAATTTTGATTATCTGGTTAAGGCAAAAAATGTCAGGTTTCTCTACTAAGTTACTATTTTTTCCATTTCCGCTTGCTATTTATTAAGAGCAAGTCAACTTCAAACAGAGATGACACTCCATCAACTTTCTGAAGAATATCTGAGCATGTTGGAAAACTAGCATGCTCATTAATAAATATTTTGGGTGAAACACTCTGAGATTGTATATTTTTTTCTTTCTCCTTAAAGTTTCACTCACAAATTTAAGCAGTCAACAGTGGATCTTCTCTATAGCATTCTTTTTCTTTTCCTTTAGTCTTTAAAAAGTTTAAAATCATGAATTCATTTTTTTCAATGGATAGCAGACTATTGAGGTTGTGTGCTTTATTTGAATACAGATAGTTTGTACACATATGTTCATAGAAAGGCAATTCATAATAGCCTCAAACTAGAAGCAATTCAGATATTCATCCATAGGATAATGGTTCTATAAGCTGTGCTGTGATCATACAAGAAAATGCTACATGCCAATAAGAACTAAAACACTACCACCCCAAGAAGCCACATGTCTGAATATCCACACATAACACTGAACAAATAAAGGCACACACAGAAGAGTATGTCTGTCCCTTTCTGTTTTTATTATATTTTAAAAGAGATAACACTTGTTTATGCTGTTAAACATCAGGCTATCGACATCTGTGAAAGGGTAGGCACTGGGGAGAAGCATAAGGAGTACTCCTGGGGTCTGGTCATATCTTCCTTTCTTTATTTATTTTATTTTTTTTTGTATCAGGAATTGAACCCAGGGGTGCTTAATCACTGAGTCACATCCCCAGTCATTTTTTAATTATTTTTATTTTTTAGGACAGGCTCTCACTCAGTTGCTGAGGCTGGCTTTGAACTCATGATCCTCCTGCCTCAGCCTCCTGAGCCCCTGAGATTACAAGGGTGTGTCCAGCCTGTGATACTATTTCTTGATCTGTTTCTTGGTTACAAAAATGTTCTTAGTTTTTGAAAGTTAACTGATTTGTCCTCTTATTCTTTGGGAACTTTCCTCTATCCTCTATGTGTTTTATATTTTAATAAATGCAATAAAAAGTTAAAAAGTTGTTTCCAAGGGCTGGAAAAGTAGTTCCGTGTTTTTAGTGCTTGCATGGCATGCTGGAAGACCTGAGTTCAAACCCCAGCACCATGTATAAAACTAAGTGTCAGAGAAAGAAAACCCAAATGAAAACTAAATAAATTTGATTTTCCTCTCTCTTTATCATAAAAAGGGACTGCTTCCTTGCCCTTCAGGTATCCCACTAGTCTTTGGACAAAAGTTGTGAGTATGATTTGAAAACTTGGAAGTTTCAGTGACAACTACATCTGAGAACCCATTGTGCACAGAGGATGGGATGGAGAGGGAAGAACATTCAGATACATTTTAAGAAATAAATTCTTTCCCACTGTATTAAAAGTCTATAAATTAAGATTAAAATTATAGCATGTCCTTGTTTATTAATCTAAACAGCCCATCAAACTATTTTAACTAGCAAGCGAAACAAGTTCAAAGTAAATATGATTTTAGAAAACTTAGGAAGACTCCTACTGGTCACCACTCCTTTCCTAAACTTTAATCTGTTCAGCAGTTCAGTTCAAACTTATTCTAAAATATGAACTTAAATCCCTTTTCCTTTGTTCTTGCAGTTTGTAGTGTATAACATCTTATGATTTGCTCCACCTACATACATGTCTGTTTTGGTCCCAACTCCAGTCTCCTGATACCCATTCTATTCTCCAATATTACTCAATAGTTTTAAAATTTCAACTGCAAAATGATTTAATGCTCTGAGATTTAATTCATTTTGTCTGGGGACTTGGATTCATCTAAAGATATTAAATGGTTTCTTATTCTCCTCATGATTCTTAAGTCTGTAATCATCCTGTTTATTGTACCTATCCAGTTTCAAGAGCCTCTTCCCGGACTGAGTGAGAACAGAGCAGGTGAAGTTGAACGATGTTGCTAGGCCTGGTGTTTATTAACATGACACCATCTGTTCTTTACCAGACTTGTCTCTTATCTTTTGCTATTTAGAAATTTAAGAGTGTTGTTTTTTTCTTAATTACCCTTGGAATAAATCCAAATTCATTTTTTTTTTTTGCTTTTATGACAATTTACTATCATTTTATGTCATTTTCAGTGGTTTTTTTGTATAAGTTGCTTTTATTTCTAATATATGTCTGGAGTATCATAAAATTATCTCTAAGATACCATATTGTTTGTAGAAAGACAGGAGCTCTTCCAAGAACAAGAGATACCATTATCAGAAAAAACTGTGCCACCCAATGATCTTGATTCAATCCCTTAATTTAGGTGAGAAGCAATTATTACATTTGCAAATGGCAAAACAATATACCTACTTCAGAACTTGTTTAGTCCATGCAACTTAATCCATTATACACTCTGTATGTTAATATGGTATAAAATAGAGTGTAGATACTCTATATGCCAATTACTAATTTATACTTATGCTGTCGGTTTTTCTTGTTCCACACTCTTACTTGGTAGTCATTCATTTTCTCTTTCAGAGGCCATGTTTTCTGAGCTATTCCCAAGCCTTTTAGACTGGCATCTATGATTTTACTTGCCTACCCTCAGCCTGCCCTTCCTAGGTTATTGTGAACTCTGAGATGACATGGCCCCTGTCTCCCTGGGTGCCTGTCACTTCTGCTTCACCAAGCAGTTCTTCCTCGTTAGTCAAAATTAATTTTAGAGCAGCAGTTCTCCTGGTTGCCTTTCTAGCCCTCCAGAGATGAGATGGTCAGGAAGGCAAACCCAGAGTTCTCAGTTGCTTCTCCTAGCAGGGCCTTCCGGCAGTCATCTGGGTGTGTGCATCCCCTATCACCACTCGCATTGAAGTTGGAGACAAGGCCATCTGTGTGCGTTGCTGTAGAGACACCAATCCAAGCTAATGTCCTGCATTCTGAATGGCCTAGTGTCTCTTCCAGCAGCGATGTTATTTATATTCTTTTCTTTCATACTATCCAAATGCTCTTTTCAAAGATAAAGCTCAAGTTGTTGATTTTTTATTAACATCTTTGTCTTCTCAATTTTTTTCCATTATTTCTGTTAATCTCTTTTCAATATTTTGAGCCTATACACAAGAACCATTTAAGTAAGTTATGGATGCTGAATTTTCTTCTATTTGTTACGACTTTTACAAATATGAATTAATAATTGTTTTTCAGTTACTTTATTACCCTCACTCTGCCTGCATCTATGGAAATACTGGGGAAATACTGGAATTTAATGATCTCTGTTATTCTATTTTCTACTTTTCTGCTCATCTGAGATACTGCCTTTGGTTCTTCCAAGGCCAATCCTGCTCCTTTCTCTATGTGCCTTTTTACAGCTCTATCTCTGGACATTATTCTTTCTCTTCAACTTAACTTGCAGATTTTTTCAAATCAGTAGACATTTTACCAAGCTTCTTTTCCATCTTCACAAATTGTCCTGATCCCTTGCCACAGGTCTATTTTTCTGACTTCTTGTGCAGCCAGTTGCACATCTCCCACAGGTTCCTTCAGCTTACGAGCAACAAGCTTCAAGTGAAAGCAATATGAATAGCCACTTTCACTAGCATTTCTTCACTCACAGCTCCAAAGTTTCTAGAGCAACATTTTAGAGTATGTAACTGTGGCTAACAAACTCTATGAGAAACTTCACTCACAAAGGTGTCCGTGGTCACAGAAACCTCAAAGGCCAAACAGTATGTCCTCATTTGGTAGATTCGTATATTTACATGAAAAATACAGAGATACCCTTCAGTCAAGATAGTAAAAACTTTAACTATTTAACCAAGCATTTCCAAATTCTTTAGAAATTTCTTTATTATAGAAAATCAAGTAATAGCCCAAGAAGCATGTTTTAATATAACAATGCAATAATCCATGGAATGCTTACCATATACCAGATATTGTGGTAGGAAACCACATGTGTAAATGTATGTGTACATATATATGTAATTTGTAATATATATGATTTGTAATAAATATTATTCACATATATAATTATATATTATATTTATTTATGCACACATATGTATAAGTATATATGTATTTTTGCATGTATGTTTTCATTTATTCACTAAATATTTATTGAGCTCTTCCTATTTGCCAGCATTCTTCCATCACTGAGAATACTACAATGAAAAGAATAAACAAAATTATCTGCCATCACTTCAGTAGGTGAAAAAGATAGTAAATTAAATGTATATCATACTAATAATAAGTAATAAGGAGAAAAACTTAAGTAGGAGCAGGAATTATATCATCTAAAAATGGCTAGGGTGGGTTTCAAATTTTCGCTAGACAGACAGAGAAAAACCTCCCCTAAAAAGCAATTTTTGAATAAAAGCTAATGGAAGTGAGGTAGTTTAGTCGTGCAGATAAGAGAATTCTAGGCTAGAGACAAGTAAGAACAAAGGCTTGACATAGGGAGTATGTCCAGTTTATTTAGTGAACAGTAAAGAAGATCAATGTGGCTGGAGAAGAAAGGACAGAGAAACAAAGGAGCAGCAAATAAAGTTGGATGCCTACAAAATATCTTGCCTTTTACTGAATTAAAAATGTCAACCCAGGTTGTTGAGCAGTGTCATGAATTGACACCATTTAACAAGATCATTTGACTGTTGTGCTGAGATGAAACAGGGTAATGAGACCCTTGCAGAAAAACTGGAGAGAGAGGGTAACCATTTGGATTAGCATTGTCTCAGGCTTGAACTATAAATTTGTTTTGAAGGTAGAGGTTTGACGTCAGTTCTGGTTTTGTTTTGTTTTTTGTTGTTGTTGTTGTTGTTGTTGTTTTTATATTTCTGCCTTCACCTTTGAACAGCTCTGGAGAGGAGTTACCATTGACTGGAATGGGCAAGATCTAGGAGCAGCTGACTAAGCTGGGGTTGGGTAGGGAATATTGGGAACGGAGCTCTTACACATGTTGATTGATGGCTGAATATACGAGCCAATGCTTTTTCATACTTCTCTTATCAATGCCACCAGTTGCATACTAATACCACAACACTTTTGCTCTTGAAAAATTAAGAGCTAAAGAGTTGGAGAAGTTAGCATGAGGTAAGCCATGTGACTTCACAAATGTCAGCTGCAATGTGAATTCAGGGACATTTTGATTCTGAAATCCAGCTTAAGAACTGATACTCTACCCATCATGAGGGCTCCTCTTTATCGTCACTGAACTGAAGGATAGTTCCAGTTTCTTGCACTCAAAAGTGCCTATGTCTATCATCTATTGATATCATAGATAGATGATAGATGATAGATAGATGATAGATAGATAGATAGATAGAGATGATATATATGTACAAATCCTCTATGAATCTGTCATAATGATTCTCCCTGAGATGGATTTTCATCACTCTTCATTTTGGCTTGGATCCATCTCTTTTCTCTCAAAATTTATGTTTCTTTCTATTTGCCATTCTTTTTTGACTTTTTCTTTTCATGTTTTGGAATACTTTTTTTTTCATAATAGACCAGAATATTTTTTTATAAATAGCTATTTTCAAATTCCTTCACATTAAAGGAGATAATCAATTAGTAGTTAAAAATATGTTTTATTGCAGACCTCCTAGTTTTCAAGTGTAAATTCTTTCTCTCTCTAGACCCTTTCTTTGCTCTCTCATTTCTAGTAAACAGTTGGAGCAGAGGGAGAACACTGGGTTCAAATGGAAGTTAAATGTGTAGACACTTACCTGTTGGTAAGTGATGGGGTTCTCTATGGATGTGTCTGTTTTTGATTTAATGGATCAGACTGGGAGGCACAAACCCATGAATCACTGAGACTGATGATTATTCTTTCCCTTTTCCTCTTTGCTACTAATATCTCAGACGATGCTCAGGTGAATGCAGAAGGAGGTGCTTCCTGAGCTGATCCATTTGCCTCCCGATTCTAAAAGTTCCTTGACTTGGTTACGGTGCAGATTCCACCACTGAGCTTTTGACTTCTCAACAATCTCGAGAGACAGAGAGAGAGAGAGAGAGAGTATTCCCAGAAATCTATCCATTCAGCTCACCCCTGAATGCACTTTGAGCAACTGCCTGTTCTCCCGTAAGCACATTATTAATGGTCTCTTTTCAAAAGCACAGATAGTGCCCTGGAAAATGCAGTATTGATTTTCCCCCTTCTTTCTCACTGTTTCAATCACTGCTCGTTTGAATGGCTTTCATTTTTAGCAACAACAAGAGAATCTTCGAAGAAAAGTGGTTTATAGGATCAGCCTGAAATAAAATCACCGCTCAATTTAAGCTCTGAAAAATACTATTGATATTTTAATAGAAGTTTGGAGAAACTATTGTGAGCTCAATAATAGCTGCAAGGAGTTTATACACAGAAATCATACTTAGGGATCGTTTTATTTCTTAGGCAGGATGTGTTAACAGCAAATAAAAGCAAAAGCCTTCACTTGCTTCCATACTGTACATCAAAGTCTCCAGAGTGTGGAAATATTCAGAGTCCTTCAGAACCTTCAGAAGGTTAGAAGTCTTACAATGACTCAAATAATTTGTCTCTAATTGACCTTATAGAAAAAACAGCTGAAAAACCTGGAAATCATGAAGTTAAAGGAATTTATTGCTCAGATGAGATAAGTGAAGCCCAGTTGTCTGTGTAACTTGACAGAGGTGGCACAGCCTCATATTCCTATCCACAATTCCTCTGTGGGCACCTGAGTCCTTCCTCCTGCATGGCTTCTCTCATTCTCTGATTTTCCTCTATGTTCTCTAAAATTCCATAGATGGTGTCAATTCTGAGTCTTATTTTTCTGTGCAAATATGTTCCTTTGTGAAGTGGAATAGGAATATTACTGTATTAATTGGCAGGTTACTGAGCAAGAGGAGCCTGTTACCTTCAAGGGTCATGTCAACCATTGCTTTCTGGGAATGCTCTCTGTGACTTGAGCCCATGCTTTGCATCTTCTCCATAAGTCACTGAAAAATGTGTATCTTATAGTGTCTTGGTTTGCCTTTAAAGAGTTTATGTATATGCCAAAATTTCTAGTGAAGTATTTGAAATCAATATTCATTAAATGAACAGGTATTTAGTATATGACTACTAAGTGTGGCAAGTACCATGCTATAGGTTCAGAATACAAATAAGAATAAAAAATAACATTTTTGCTTTGATTATTTGTGTTTAGTACAAGGAGTGTTTTAAATCATGTGAAAGAATGCTCACAGGACGACCTTGATGTGAAGGAAGTAAGAAGGAAGCTCCGTTAAGAATAATGTAAGGACAGAAAAATAAAAGGGCTAGTCAATTTAGTCAACTTAGATAAGGTACCTAAGAAAATGTAGTGAGATTTAGTTTTTAAAATGTAATTTAGAGAGGAGAGATAGAATGAAAAATAAGATATTTCTGAATTTGGAGATCAAAACTATGTTTTAGTGTATTACACAGATAGGAACATTGATTAGAATGGGGAGAGGGATATCTATTCAAGCATGCAACATACACAAATTGGGGAGAGATTTGTCCACTCAATCATGTTGCAAATATTAATTGTGAACATTCTACATATAAGGCCATATGCAAGGCTCTAGGGATGACTGTGAATTGGTGGGATTAGGAAGCTATTTAATTGAATGCAAGACTAACATTATTGCTATGAAATTGGAAAGCAAGATTAAGATTGAGAACTGTTGGGGAATTTGCAAATGATTGAACAGGCAAGGTTAAAGTGCCAGCAAAAGAGGAAGCACTGATTGGGATGCTATTAATAGAAGGAGGGAAAGTGGGAGGGATTGATTTGGAATCTGTGTGAATTGAGGAGGAACACTGATGGGTTAGTTTTGGGCCATATTGCTAAGGATGGGGTGTTAGAGGAAAGATGATTTCTTTCTCTACTTTTCTCATTGAGAAGATCCTTCCTGTTTGGCTCACCTTTCATAGAGTTGTTTGCTGACTTGGGCTGCAAGCCACAGGAGTCTCCTGACCTGTTTTGTTCTGACATTAATCCTTTTTAACCTCTTGAAAGACACAGAGAGCCATCATCATCAGAAACCAAGCCAAGTCCCAGTAGGATAGGAAGCCTCTTGGTCTCTTTCTAAGAATTCCTGTGAGTTCCACTTGGCCAAACGCCTCTCACCAGGAGCCCACACTAGTGGTGGGGGGATGCCTTACATTAACAAGTGGTGTAGGATTTGCCTGACTTTCTCTTATTTGTGGGCATCTTTCTTGGGGACCATGAACGGAAATTGTTCTGGCAGCTAGCCACTCTTATTCTCTCCCCAGCAGAGAGGAGCCCAATATAATCCAATCATAGATGCGAGTCTCCCACTTCCTGTTTCAACATGTTCTGCATGACCTCATGTCAGACTTAATCAGCGTCTTCTCAACAGGCCTCCAAAAAGTTTTCTCTACATTGTATCTAGTTCAGTCCCCAAAACATGGACAGGCAATGAGAGGATAAGGTTCTTCACAGTAATGTGCTCCCTGATGTGACTTTAAGGTCCACTTATAAAAACCAATACGGAGAGAAAATTAAGACAAAGAAGAGAAAGGAACTAACAGAAGGAGGACACCCACTCTGTAATGGGCAAGTGCTTGATGCTTTCAAAGTGCACTTTCACTTAATCCTCACCTTTATCTCATTTTACATTGAAGAAAGAGATGCTTGGCAATGTTAAGTGACATTGTCATATGAGTTTCGCTACTTGGGATTGATGGCTGTGTGTCTCCTTTCTTCTTCTTGTATGTTAGAGCTTTGCTACAAGCTGAAAGTAATATTCAACTGCAATCAAAATGAGTGCACCCTGGTGTAACTTCATACACTGGTTCATAGGAAAACTGATAGCTAGAAAGGACTCCAAACGACACTAAACCTGTGTTAGTGGATCACCACCTCTCCTGCCTGGGAAGGCTAACACAAATTCCAAATAGCCCTTCATTTTTTTTTAAATCTGGAAGCAAAGCAGATAAGATATTTTGCATTGTTCGTTCAAACTATAATGAGTATTAGAAAACAAATTCAAAGTACATACCATCTCTATGTGAGATTAACTGAGTTAGATATATTTGATTATACAGAGAATAGAGTAGTAGTTTCAGTCCTTTGAAGTTTGAGGCATAGGTTTGGGTTTGGAGGCTTAGAGAATATCATCATGGTCATTGTTACGGCCTTCTCCAAGATGAATGTAAATGACATACTTCTTTAAAACTTCTTTAAAAATTTTTTAAACTCCTTATTTGTCTGGCTATAATTATCCTACAAACAAAGTTTCTCATTACATACAGGATTTATTTAAAACATCTTCCTTTACCTGGACACTGAAAGCATTGTGATAATTAAGCACAATCTGCATTTCATCTGCTCACACCACACCATTTACCAAAGTTCAAATTTATGCCTAGGTCTTCCCTTCATATTGCTGTAAATGTCTTTCTTCTTCCTGTATACCTATGCAGAATCACTTCATCTCTAACAATTTAATGAAGATATTAACTACGAAATTAGCCTTGGGGTATATGGAAACTCTCTGAAATAGTCTTGTAAATTTTTTTGTAAATCTAAAACTTTTCTCACATATAGTTTATTGGACATTAAAGAAAAACTCCATAAACTATTTCTATGCAACTCCCTTCTGTGGATGTGCCTATTTCTGGGAGGTTCTAAGAGGCATACATAGAACCATACCATTGACATGAGCTGTGTGCATACATATTTGTTAGTTGCTATGTTTGTTCCTTTGTTCCAGGAAACTTGAATGATGTGAGATGCTTCCTGGTATCCTCAAAGAGTCAAACCTAAAGGACAAATAAGATCATCATGTACTTCCTGCCAGAGGGTATTGATCCAGCAGGGAATTTGCTAGAGTTACTCATGTTGGAATTCTCCAGTAGCACTATTAATTTTTTTTTCTTTCCTGTAGTCCTGCATTTTTTGGCCAACACGTTAGACTCATGCTATCTTAATAGTCTTTGTGTAGCACACAATAGCTATTTTGCTTGGTAAATAATATCCATAGCATTTGACCAAAGCTAAGTTTTCCAAGGGAATACATGAGACTGTCATCAAAACTGGTAATATTGTGATATTATAGAGTATTCAAAGGTATTTAAAAACACTCCCTGGCTCCCTCAGCTTCCAACACTCACAAAAATATACCCACTCACAACCAGCTCCAAATTCTGACACTTTTACAGAACACAAAGAACTTCAAAAAATACTTAAACTCACTTTTGTCTGCCTTGATTAGCTATACAAGGACAAAGGGACATTGCTTGATTCATAAAGATATCTGTGTTTAAATTGAGGTCATTGTGGTTTTTCAGTTAAAACACTTTTGATTAACATTTTTATTGGATGATCTATTAATAACTCAATTAATAAAAAAAGTTATTTGGTATTATTCCTATCCAAAATACTTTACTAATCATGAGTGGGGAAAATGATAGGGAAGAAAATCTTACCTGCACTTAGAAAATTACAATTTCATAGGAAATTCAGAGCATTTATCTAAACTTTAAATTACATAATAATAAAACACTTGAAAATATCAGGAGTTCATGTTTGCTTGTGGATAGGAATTGATGATAATACATCCATGTGCCCTGTGCCACAGGTGTGGCTGATGCTCAGTTCTTCAGAGAAACCCAGGGAACCAGGAGATTATATGAATGGTAAGTAAGTGATGCAGATATCCATCAATAATTAATGATGGGGGCTGGAGCAGTGGCTTGGAGGTTATAGTGCTTGCCTGGCATGCCCATGTATGTGGGTTCGAATCCCAGCACCACATACACAGGGAAGTGTCAGAGCAAAGAAAGCCTCATGAAAACCTAAATAAAATTGATTCTCTCTTTGTCTCTCTCTCTCTATCTCTCTCTTTCTTTCTCTCTCTCTCTCTCCCCTTCTCTCTCTTTAAAAAAAATTTATGATAGTTATTTTAATAATACTGATTTGAAACATCCAACACCTAAAATATTGTTGAATACTGTTGAAAATAGCTCAATATTATAACAACAACCAAAAGAAGCCAACCAGAGTCTTCTCAATAAAAAGTGGGTGCCTCAGTTCACAGATTATTTTGCTAAATGTCTTTCCATGTCTCTTACAGTCCTGGATCAGTCAAGTTATTCTGATTCAAGTTAAACTCTATGTCCCCTCCAAACAAGGCTGCTTGCAGTTGCTTGCCCTGCGAATCACATTGTAAGGCTGTATTCAAGTGCTGAAGGAAGATGGGCATGAGCTGTTGAAAGCATCATTCCTGGGCAGCTAGAGCATGAATCAGAGTTCATGGACAGCAGAGGCTTCAGTCATTCTTATACATTCCCTGATTCTAGGATAGTCCTCACAGATATTTCTAAGAGGCCATGGAAGTTGGAACTTGTACCCTCAGACCAAGCTATTATTGGATATGTTTTTTTCCAGGAATAGTGGAGTCATCTTGGCAGGGCAAATCTAGGCCACCCAGGGTATTGCCTCAGGAGTTTCAGCTGTGGTCAGACTGCAGCCCACATTCCTACCACTGGATGGCGAACACAACAAAAGTTTTCTTCTATGTGGAAAATAAAAAGCTACTATTATAAGTAGGCCTTGTTCAACCCTCAAGAAGCTCACAGTCAGCCAGACAAACAGAACTCTTTAAAACAATGAAAAGCCTTCTAACTACTGTCACCCAAGAATGAATAAAACATGATGGGTGTACAGAGTAGGAAACTGTAAAATGACAGTTAACGGTAAAATGGGGGTTATTTCACACACACACACACACACACACACTCACACACACACACACACACTTTTCTATTAATAGCAAAGCCCAGGGAAATTGAAATCTAGTCAAAATTGTATGAACCATGCAACATTACTTTATTAAAGTAATGGTTCAGCAAAGCCCCATCCTGTAGAAATCAGGCATTAACTAAAATATTGGCAATCTGAAGTGCAGCTTCAGAGAAAAAGAGCTACCCAGAAATTCAAGATTCTTTCAGATTTTATTGGAATGAATGAGACTTTCAAGTCAGTCAAGAATGGATAGAAATTCATATTTTAAACACGGCCAGCTGTGAAGTCTTGATTGGGTCAAGGAACAACTCTGAAACAAGAGTTTTTTTCAAATAAAGACATAGTTTAATACGCATGGCATAAAGTGAAACTGGGTCCCAGCAAATGGCAGATTAATTTAACATGGACCCCACCCTCATTACAAACCCTGAATAGACAAACAATAACTTTGAAAGATTTAAATTATTTAGTGTATATTTTCTGACTATAATGCAATTAGGCTAGAAATCAATGACAAAAAGAAATGTCTCTATCTGAAAATTAATCTCACATGTCTAAATGATACATGGATCAAAGAAAAAAATAGAAATCAGAAACATAAGCTTCAGAATCCACAGATACGACAAACCAAATTAGAAATGCATATGCCTGTGTGTTTAGAGGGAAATATATTGCCTAAGCTCAGCGCTTCTCAACCAACAGTGATTTCACTCCTGCAGGGACATTGGGCAATGTCTGGAAACATTTTTGGTTGTCACAAGTTGTGGGTGCCAGTAACATCTCCTGGGTAAAGGCTGGGAGTGCAGGTAACACAGAGAACTGTCTGAGCCAACATGGAAATAGTGCCAGAGCTGAGAGGCCCTGCCTCAATCACAAATCCTAGAAAGGAAAAGAAGAGAAAAAGAAAGAATGCTGGAAATCAATGTAAAGTAACATCAAATTAAACTAAAGGAAATTAGAAAGAAGAAAACCTAAGGACATAGGGAAGAAAGTAAGTTGAATCAATGAAGTAAAAACCAGATGCATAACACAGAAAATCAAAATGAGTTATATATATGATTGAAAATCACTATTAAAACTGATCAAAAAAAGAGAAATTTCAAATACTTATATGTGAGGAATTAATTGTACATACACTAAAGGGAAAAGGTTATTATGAGCAATCTTAGGACAATACATTGGACAGTTTTGAAGAAATCAACTATTTTTCTCACTGAAATATCCATTTAAAGCTGAAAGTAATGTAAAAATCATTTTACAAGTCTAGTATCTATTACTGAAATTAAAACCATTGATGAGAAAGTAAAATAGTACATCTTTGGAAATCAATAGGGAAGTTCCTAAAAAATTAAAAATAGAACTACCATATGATCTAGTAATCCCACTTGTAAATATATTACATTAAAACATTGAAATAATGATCTCAAAGAAATATTAGTATTCTCACATTTGTTATAAAGGCGTTTGAATAATCAATCTTAAAAGCAGAGAATAGAATGGCAATATTCAGGGGCAAAGTGAAAGGGGAAAGGAGTTTGGGAAATTTCTATTTAACTGGTATAAAGCTTCAGTCACACAAGATGATTAAGTCCTAGAGCTGCAATCCACAACATTGTGCCTTTATTAGGTGATAACATGTTGTGCACTTCAAAATGTGTTAAGAGTGTAAATCTCAGGCTAATGTTTATTAATATTACCCTGATCTCTTTATTACCCCATTTAAAAAATTAAAAAGAAAATGTATCCAGCTGTTTGTGTTTAAGGTTTTATGCATATTTCTGAGTTGTATGCTCAATTTCAATATGATTTATTTAAAAACACACAAAAAATAAACTAAAACCATTATTTAAAATGTTCAAAGAGGATCTCCAGCTTAGATAATCTTACTGGTGAATTTGTCCAAACATTTTAGGGAAAAAAATTCATATACACTCTCTCCTCCAGTGGAATGGCAACATACTTCAACTCTTAGTATGACATAAGTATAACTTTGATACCAAAGCTAGTTAGGAACGCTAACAGAAGGAAAGCTACAAAAAGAGCTTCCCGTAATCACAGTTTCAAACATCTCAAAGATGATATTAAAAATAATTCATAATGGTATTAAATAACATATCATCATTAAAAATATGAGAGCATTTTATCATTCAAATGTTAAATTTTAAACATTTATAATGAAAATTAAAAATAATTGTATGATTATCTCTATGGATTCATAAAATATATTTAGCTCAAAGCCTAGTCACAGTTTTTTAACATTCAGCAAACTAAAAATACAGGGATTTTACTTAACTGTTGAAGATTTATGAAAATTTACCATAGTTGTCATATTTAATAACTAAATTTTTCTAGTTTTTCTCCTAGATGAGGAGTGAGGCATAAATACAAAACACCCCTTCCATTTAATATTTTAGGAATTTCTAAGCATGGCAATAAATTAAGAAAAACAGTTGAAAATCATAAATACTAGAAAGAAAAGTATCAATAACTTTGGTTTTACATGAAAATTTTCAAAATAATCCACAGAAGATTATTATAATTAGTAATTACATTCATGAAGTGTCTAGATGCGAATAATTTTTAATATAGCAATAGAGAAAACACAAAAGTTAACAAAAATTATATGGCATAATAATATAGTAAAAACATTTCTATCTAAAATGTATACAACACTGATGAGTAAATTTAAAAAGACAATGGATAGGTGAATATAATCTTCACTTGTTGAATGACTCAATATGATAAATTTATAAAATGTTAGAGGATAAATCTACAACTTCAATACAATCACAATTGTTTAAAAAAAACTCTGGAAAGTTGTTGGTTTGGCTTGGTTTGGTTTGGTTTTTGGAAGAAATCAGTGAGTTGTATCGAAAATTCATATGAGAATGTAAAGGCCAAGAATAGACAAAGCATTCTTAAAGAAACACAGAGCTGGATGTTTTAAATATCAATATATATCAAGACCTACTATAAACCTGTATTAATTTAAGTAGTGTAGTAGCAGTCTTTTAATAAATGGCATTGGTTTAATTGATTATCCATGTGGAAAAATGTTTTACTCTCTACCAACACATAAGAACATTTTAATCTCCACCTATACATAAAAATCCTTTATAGATAAATTGCAGATCTAATTCTAAGTGGTAGATGGAGAAATTTTTAGAAAAACAAACATAAGAGAACTTAGTTGTGTTTCCTTAGGAAAAGTTTTCCTTAAAGAATACATATTTGTTTTAAAGAGAGAGGGAGAGTGAGAGAGAGAAAGAGAGAATCAATTTTGTTTAGTTTTTCATATGGTTTTTGTTTCTCTGACACATTGTTGTGTATGTGGTGCTGGGGCAAGCACCATAACCACTGAGCCACTGCTCCAGCCCCAAGAACACACAATTTGCTAACCATGATGGAAAATAAGGATTAATTGTGCTATGTTAAATTTTAAAATTGTTGTTATTAAATGACAGTTATCATTGTTGGGACACAGTGGGGAAGACCATATTTACAAATACATCTAACAAAGAATTTGTATTTAGAATACATGAAGAGTTTCCACAAATCAATAAGAACAGGAGAGAAATCCAATAAAGTAGAGAGAAGAAAGGCTTTAGATTCTTTACCTAGGAAGACATTCAAATGGTCAACAGTCATACAAAATGCTACATAAATACATTAATTTTCAGGAAAAAAATGCAAATCAGATACACAACCAAAAATCCTCATACATTTACAGAATTAGTAGAGTGAAAAAGGAAATTGCTAGTATTAGTGAAGAGATAGAGCAGTCAGAAATATCATCAACAGCCATTGGAAGGCTAAATTGGTACAACTGCTTTGAAAAACTCTTTGGCAGTACCTGAAGGATGCATGCATTTTCTATGACTTCACAGTTTAATTTCTGGGTATATTCTCCATTAGAACTATGAAGATTTGTTCAATAAATGACAAGAAAATAGATAACAAATGACAAAATTACTTACAATAGCAACAACAATTAAAACTACCAAATCCCCTTCAATAGTACCATAGACCAGTATATTCTGGCATAGTCACACAACGTAAAAACCTCCAGAAATTAGAATGCATATCCACAATCACAAAAAGTTATATTAATAGATCTCACTAACGATGTTTAACAGAAACAACGCACACATACACCACAAATAATATTTACAGTATGATTCATTTATACAACATAACAAAAATATAGAATGGAAGAAAGCAATTCAGTGCTATCAGAAGTCAGGATATTGGTTGCCCTGACAGACACTGATTTAAAACAAACTCATGGGGATGCTGGTAATTTTCTTTGTTGATCTGGGGCCTGTTTACAGTTTGTATAGTTTGGAAAAAATATGCTGCTTAATTCTTTTATATATGTATATTTTATTTGACTAAAATATTTAAAAATAATAATGTTCATTAAAAAACAAAATGATATGGACCAAGTCCAAACAAAAAAATGGAAATTATATTTAGTACTATGTGAATGGAGGCACAAGAACGTGGAATGTCACAAAAAAACATGAGAAAGCAAATGAGCAAAAATAAAAAGCAGTATTCCTTAATGTTACAAGGGCCAACTCACCAAAAATACATCACAGTTACGTACGGACATATGCCTAATAAAAGTGACATAGGAAAATGGAAACAAAGGAGAAAACAGACAATCCAAATCAAAGCTAGAGAATAGAATACGGCTCTCAGAGCCACAGATATATTATTTAGACCAAAAAAAAGCAGTAAAGTTAAGCAGTCTGGAACATCTCTGCCACTGCTTTGACAAAATTTATATTTACAGTTTAGCACACCTTATGAGGACAGAATATGTGTTCTTTTAGGAGCATTTGTAAAACTGAAAGAGACCATATGCTGGAGCTTAGAACAACTCTCAAAAACAATGTCAAGGGATGATAATAATGCAGAACTGGTTCTCTAAGAACGGAGTTAATTTAGAATTTAAAACTTATTATATGAATAAATGTTTTGCACATTGAAAATTTTAAAAAGCTTCTAAATAATCAACCTGTGTATGAAAGAGCAAATTTAATTCAAAAATATTTTAAACGGAACTCACCATGTGTCAAAATTTGTAGATCCAGCTATAGTTGTACTTTCAGGGAAATTTGTAGCAATGTAATACTAGGAAAAGGCAGTTCTAGAATCAATTTTATATATATATATATGTATATATATATATATATATATATATATACCTTATTATGACAGAAAAAGAGAGCAGATTAAGACCAAAGTAAGCAGCAGGAAAAAATAAAGATGATTGGAAATTAGTGAAACAGAAGAGAAATAAGGTCATTTTAAAATGCCATGATTGTATGATTGATAAATATCTAATAAGACTAACAAATATTGAAATAAAAAATATCTCTACAAATCATACTGGTTAACCCTAGAGGATTACTTTGAGCTGTTTCATGGTAGTAGTCAACTTAGATAAAGTAATAAGTTCCTAACTGCAACTAACAAAAGGAAAATCTGAATAACTCTATATTTATTAAATAAATTGTTTTCATCCTCAAAAATTGAAGCAAAGTAGACTCTAGGACCCAGAGATTGCACTGGCAAAATTTAGTAAACCTTTAAAGAAAGAGGACACCATTCTTTCAAGAATATTTTCAAAAATAAAATAATAGAAAATAATTTTCAAATTATGAAATGAATAATATCTTGGCAAAAAGAAAAGGATGGGAAAAAGAGAATGCAAATAGAAAAGAAAATTACAAATAGTTCCAGAAATTAGATAACACAATTCTTAGTAAAATAGTAGCAAAATGAATCCAACAACAAAACAAAAAGGATTTCTCCCACGATTACTTGATCAGTTTAAAATTTGAAAAATTAACATATTTCTTCATATTTACAGAATACAGAAAATGTACATGAAAATCTTAATAGATGAAGAAATATAGCTTGTTATTTAACAAACTCCCAGCAATCGACAGGGAGCATCACTGATCTCATAAAGGACATCTATGAAGAACTGGCAGCTCATATGATGCTGAATAGGGAAGACTGAGTGTTTTTCCCTTAAAGAAGGAAATAAGGCAAGAGTTTCACAATCACTACAAAAACTCAACATTCAAACTATATGAAGAAAGCAAGAAAATAGTTTTCAAAATAAATAAAAGCCTTAAAGACTAAAAAGTAAAACTGATTAATTTGCATGATTGTCAGAGTAGAATTTTTTTTTAATTTTCAAAGGCTTAGGTTCATAAATAGTAATCTATAATAGTAGTAAATTCAGCTGCATCATAGGATATTATATCAATCTACAAATGTGAATTACAGTTTTGTATACTAAGAGCATACAACTGGGAAACAAAATAAAGTCTATAACCAATAGTGCAAGAAGACAATATATTAGTCAGGTATGATGGTGCAACCCTGTAATCCAAGCAACTTGGGAGGCTGAGGCAGGAGGACCACAGATTAGAGGCCATCTCAGTAATTTAGTGAAACCCTATCTTAAAATTTTAAAAAAAGAACAAAAAGTACAAGGGGATGTAGCTTAGTGGTAAAGCAGCCCCAGGTTAAATCCCTAGAACAAAAAGAAAGAAAGGACGAAAGAAAGAAAGAGAGAGAAAGAAAGAGAGGAAGGAAAAAGTAAAGAAAGAAAGAAAAGAGAAAAGAAGGAAGAGGGGTGGAAGGAAAGAAAGTTTTTGTTATTTTTTTCTTTAAAAAGAAACAAAAAAAGTTGAAGGAGAAATAATTGAAATAAAAAAGAGAAGAGAGAAAACATCCAATTTAGAGATTAATACTCAGCAAAACTACTTCGAAAAATAAAATGCTTTTTTGGTCAAATGAAAACAGCCACCACAAAGAATAGACCTGGTTATTAAACTGAGAACTCACTGGATTTAAAACAATATTTTATATGAAAACAATACCAGAAAAGACCTACTCAATTTAAAATATATCACATACAGAAACATGACAGGCATTAACATGCTGAAAGTCACTGGGTTGTGTCACAAGAGGGCAGGAGTCCCTGTCCATCACTGAGCTGGAGAAACAGAAGGCAGTGGTGACACTTGGGCAGCATTTTAAGTCCCCAGCTCTGGTTGAACTTGGTGCTCAGCTGCATGCTCACGCACACATTATGCTTCTTTTTAAAATGCTGTATACACTGAGCCTCTATCACTTGAAATAATAGAAAAGTCTTTATGTTTACAACTATGGACCTAATCTATCGCTACTAATGGAAGCTCAGAGTTAATGTCTTTGTGTAAACAAATAAACGGAGACTGTATACCTACTTTGAAAACTGCATGAGGGATATAGAGGGAATATGTGAAAAATATTATTATTTAGTTACTGGGTTTTTTAATAACATCTTTGTACTCAAATTTTAACTTTGTAGCCAAAAGTTAAATATAACTGTCACAGTCTTTTCTCTCAACAGACAGGGGGAAATGTAACAGATAATGAATTCCGGGAAATAACCTGAAGTGATTTTTATTGCATTGAGTTTGGACATTTTATGGCCTGTTGGGTTCAGAATAAAATCTAAGGGCAGTGTAGAGAACCCTGTAAGCTCCAAATGTGAGGTCTTACAGGAGAAGCTTTTAAAGTTTAATTCTCAGACATGGAATATGATTTCCTTCAGGGTGTAAAATTTTCCTTGGAAAAGTAATTTGTGCTGATGGAAATACACAGGCTAACAGGGAAATATTCATGCTTCACAAAACTACAAAAGAAATTAGGTGAGCAATTGTGAGCATATGGAGATCTGGATCTCCTTGTAATGTGAACAATTCCACTCAAATTCTTAAATTTGATTTTATTCCAGATTAAAGAAGTCCAATTCCTTCTCCCAAATTCCAATCTCTATAACAATTATTTCGCTGTGTCTAATAAAAGCTCCCAAGCCTTTAAAAGAATTGCAAAATCATAGTTGGAAGTGGTATTTCATTAAAGACAATCATCTGTTGATCCAGAAAACACAATGTTTTCAGGAAGGTCAATTATAGAAAGTTAAGTCCTAAATTATCTTAGAAAGCAGAGGTCCACCCCATTAATTCTGAGTATGCCAATTGAACTAGAAATCTTCCTTAAAGAAGCTTCTCAAAAAATATCAGGATTCCCTTTCAATTGTAAGGTTCCTAGAGGTATTAGTGTTACTGAGATAGGAACCTTGATCACTTCAAAGGCAAAACATATGGATCACCACACCCAAATGTCATCCTGCCCAATCTATAGAATCTTTAAGTTGGGAAAGGTTTTGACATGATGTGTGCTACCCACACAGTAATCTTTCCTCTAGCATGGCTGAGAAGTGTTCTTCAGACTTCAGTTTAAGGGCCTTCAATGACAGACTGTTCATTTATTGCTTCTTGGTTAAACAGCTCTAATTATTGGAAAGTTCTTCCTCAAATTGAAGCAAAATCAACCTCCCTGTAATTTCTACCCACTGAACCTTCTACTGCTTTCTAGTGCAATTCAGAATGAATTGACTCCCACCCTACCCACTCACCACCCTTCAAATAACAGCCCTCTGGGTGGGCAAGCTGATTTCTTCAGTTAATTGGGCAGAATAGGAACAATGTGGCACTATGGCTCAATCCGAAAACTTGGGTTCAGCTATTCCACTTTAGTTGTCACTTCTGAATGCCAAATCACGCAGCCCTCTGAGCCTCAGACTCCAGATCTGTGCAATGGAGTGAAAGAGTCCAGGAGCTTAACATTTCCTAGGATTTGCAAGGATCATGTTGAGAAAATCAGTGTAAAGGAACTCTCTCAACTCTAACACTCTGCAAAAAGTGATGCATCGCTCGTGTGTCTTGATTCACACCAAATAAGTCATTCTTGAACTTTTCCTGCAGACTCAACTTCCATCATTTTCCTCCTTCATAGATTCTTTTCAGTGAAACATTTCAGTGCTGAAGTTAGCTTTTCTGCCCCTGCTGTTTGATGTAGCTGACTTTCTTTTCCCTTAGAGAACATGAATGGCTAAGTTTCAAATCAAGTGATAAATGCAACTTTTTTTTTTTTTGCTTTATTTTATTTACTCATCTAAACCTGACTGTTTATGTATCATTGTGGGGCTCTGTGCAAAAGAAAAATCGCCATATTGGACGCCATAATACTTCTCTCTCCTCCCCCTTCACATTTCGCGCGCTGTGAGCAAGGCGAGCTACGCGCCTGCGCTGGAGAGCTGCTTTCTCTCTCTCTTCGCATCTTCCCGGTCGATGATAGATGATGCCACCAACATAATAGTCCCTCATTGGCTGAGATAAGCTAGTTTGCCACTTCACTATTGGTCCCTTAGCAGCCTGCTCTCGCTATATCTACGGATGTGCGGGAAAAAGAAAGAGAGAAAATTTCAAGCCGCCATCCACGTGTGAGTCTGAATTCTTTCCCCCAGCCGCTGTTTGTCCTGTTTGGCTCCTTCTGAGCGGAGCGGCCCAGCTGACTCAGGTTGTCTCGCCTACTGTGTGCTCCAAAGCGCTCCAGGGAGCATCATATCATAAAAGGTATTACATACATTTCCTTACTTCTGATCCATATTAAGGATTAGTTTTGAACTTTCTGAATTCATACCAATCAGGTATGAAATGAAACCAAAGAAAGAACAATGACAAAATTTGGGGGGCTTAATTAGTGTTCATTGTCTCTAAATTTCCCTGAATTAATTTTTTCATCATGAGTCATGCCTAAATCTTAAACATAGAAATTTCTGCTTATGAAATAAGCTAAGGTACAGTTTAGAAGTGTACTAATAATTTCTTTACAGTAAATGATTCAAGACAGTAACTAAATCAACAAGATTTCTGATCCACTTGAAATACATGTGGCTTTGTTCATCATTTCTAGGGAAACATGATTATTAAATCTGATAGCATTTGCATATGCAAACTACTATAATTAGGTGAAATTTTTCTTCTAATTCTAAAGGGCATTGCCAGGATTATTAAGGAAGATTAAACTGTCAGACATAAGTCACATTATAAGATATATGCAAATGAAGATGTTCTATGTATTATTTTGAATATATAAGAAGGAGCAAATGGTGAATGTTAAGCATAAGACACACTGATAAGTCAGATAAATAGAAAAAAATTGTTAATAATATAAAGAAAAGGATTAAGAAAGAAAAAAATAGTGATAAGATAAATAGAAAGAAATAATAGTGGAAAAAATAACACCAAATCCCAAAAATTTGAGGAATTGAGGCCTAAAGGCGCCATGTGAGAAATATCAAGGAAATTGTCTCAAATAAGCCACCAGGACCAAAGGGTCAGGCATACGTATGGTACTTTGTAGTACAAATTATAGGTCAAGTAGGATGTGGATCAAAACTAGGCAGATGAGCAGAAATGAGGACAGATTATAGATCCTAAAGATAGTATGGATGGATAAGAAAAAATCACAATCCAAAAGGACCAGTAATAGTGCCATATTGAAAGGTTTCCTATTGATAAAAGCCAAAAGAAATAATTTAGAAAACAGAGATACATAGAAATTGAGAAAAATGAAAATAATTTCAAAAACTCAGATAAACAGGTTACCTGGGGTAGAGGGAGGAATTAGAGAACTGTGGATTCATGAGTTAGAATCATATTCAGCTGCATCAAATTAAAGTATCTAATTTTTTTTTTAAAAAAAACTAGTTTAAGCATAATACAATTGATCTATTTCACATTTTTATAAAAAAGTCAAAAATAGGCAATTAAAAGTACTATGGGTGATCCATGAATTTATCAGTTTGTTCTATCCCAATCCCACTAGGAAAAGAAACTGTCTTAATGGCCACAAATGAGTGCTGGAGCTTTAGCCATCACACAGCATTCAAGGGAACGAGACAGAAGAGAACAAAAGAATAATGTTCTATTTCTATTTAAGGATTCTTCCCAGAAATTACACAAAAACATGTCCAATTCCATTTCATTAGACTAAATGTTACTCTATGGCCACACACTTGCAAGGCAAGCTGGGGAGTGTATTTATTCAAGGAGAAATGGGTATTAGGAGGTCATTTCTTTCTACCATATATTATCACATAGGAATATCAAAGCATACTATTAATTCTTATAATAGTGCTCATTATGTGACCAAACCCTGTATAAGCCTGTTTGTATGTTTATCATTTCACAATAATCCTGAATTAAGAACTAATATTGTTCCCACTTTTCAAAATGGAAACTAAGGACAAGGAACATAAATTTTAGTTCAAAGTCATAGACTTGGCCAAGGGCAAAAGACAACCTGGGTCTGCTGCCTTCCAGGGAACGCAGGCCCAATCCCTGCACGTACACTTCCCTGAGTCCATAGAAAGAACTGATATTGCCTGATATTTGGTGACTGAGACAAGGCTCCTCATCAGACAAGTAGTTTATAAATTTGTCCTGTTGAACAGATGGTTGATTTTACATCCCAGGGCATCCCAGATAAGAGAATCCATATGATAAAGAATGACAGAGCATGAATAAAAGTACAATTCTGAAGAGAAGGAAGAAAAGAAATTAATGAGAGATGATGGTAGAGATGAAAGGTAGGCAATAAGACAAAGAGATAAATAGGAGAGATTCCAAGAAATCAAAATGATGGTTGAATATGGAAAAGGGGGAAAGGAAGCAAAGTGAAAAAAATATTCCTGCACCACAACCCCCATGAAGGATCACTCACTGCCTTTGACTGCTTCTCCATAGCTATTCAAATGATTTGAAATGTTTTTCCTTTATAGGCAAGGTATGATTGTACATAGGCAGAAAAGAAGTTTAAAATGAATATGATAATGGAAATTTTTTGATCCAAGTGGAAAAGAAATCCCAAGCACTCATTCCTTATGATAAAGAACACTCCACTTCCCAGTCTTTTGACCAATGTCTTTTTGTGCTGGATCTGATCTGGCAGTAAAACAGGATTGTCTAAAATATGCAGTGGGGGACAGAGGGGAATGAAAGAAAGAAGGAAAGAAATGGAGCAATTACATTTTTATCTCATGTAAAATCTGTAATAATCACTGTAATCTAAAAGCTTTTAGGTCCAACTTTTGTTTGATGGCTGGATTTGTACTGACACTTGTAAGGAAATGAGAAGTAATACATCCTCCTTCATGGTAATGGCTGGATGCAGAATACAATTCTCAGACAATTTTGACACTTCTTTCTTTCAGACCTAGGGTAAATTAGTCTAAACATCTTGCCCATTAGAATGATTACACCTGACTATAATACACAGTAATAGCAGGCCTCGGGCTGTAGCATTCCCTGATAATGTTTAGTTATGTGCCACCTTGTAGTACTTAGACATAATTAAAGGAGTTAGTGAGAAGGGGCAACTGGTAGTTGGATTACTATCTCCAGTAAATCAGTGGGTAGATATCAGTAAATGTCAGTGGTCTTAAGTCTTAACATCATGATGCCCTTTACAGAAAATCTTCTTCAGTTGCCATTTGTCTTCAAAAAGTCTGAAGCAACATTTTAAATATAATTATATTCAGAACATAACTAAACCAAACTTTCTTGATGTGATGGAGATAAGCATAAGGAGCCTTAAGTGCATTGTTGAATAAGATATTCAACAATTCAACAATATCTTATTCAACAATGCACTAAGAATACACTGGTCAGCAAAGCAGATTTGGCTCCCAAATGTTGCAAGACTCTTCTATTTGAATTCCTCTATCCTGGCTTATTCATAGCTACTAATGAATTGTCAGAAAGAATCAGAACATGATTTTATACTCAAAGAACCAGGGGAAATTTGTGTGGAACAGAAATCACTGCCATTCACAATTTAAAGAGCTTGGGGATCCAAGTTTTTTCCAAGTCCTTATCCTATTGAGACAAATGGAGGTGCATTTGTCCTGACTCCATCTATTGTCCTAGAAACTAGGATCTCTTTTAAATTTTAGAGATTATTTACATAAGATCAACTTCTCCAGCTTATTTTCTGTATTTAAAAAGTTGTTTTAATCCCAAAATTTTATTTTTTCACATTTTTATTGGTGCACTATAATAGTTGTACATATTGATGGGATTTAGTTACATATTCGTACGTGCACAAAATATAACAATATAATTTTAAAGCAAAGATTGGGATGGGTCTCCTGAAAAGCAAAATGAAATCAGTAGAGGAAAGCAGTGGGGGCCAGGGAGAGGGGGGAAATGCTGGGGAGAGATATGGGCAAACATTTCATTGTTTTATTAGAAGGCTTTTGAAGAATAAAATGAAGGAATGAAGTACCAAAAGTCTCAATGGAAAGGGCTGGTCCAGATTTGAGAATGATGGTTCGTACTTAGTTGAGGTTGTTTATAGTGGGCTTTGTTGTTTCAACCAACAAACAATGCAAATGATACTGCTTAAATCCATGTTATAGCCAGGCTTGGTAGTGCACTAATCACACAGTATCCAAGCTACCAGGAGGCTGAGAGAGAAGGATCACAGGTTTGAGGTCATCGTGGGCAATTGAGACCCTGTGTCAAAATAAAATTTAAAAATTTGTGGTAAAGTATTCACTCAGCATTTACTAAGTGTGGGTTCAATCCCCATCACACAAAAAGAAAATGAATACACCCAGTGTACATTGCTGTATCAGTGGATGGCTCCCTAGTTCTACCCTTTCCCTCATAGAGGGAAGCCAATGATTCAAGTTCTCTAACCTACAATGAAGAAGAAATGCCCTGGATCAAAGAAATAGCGAGGTCATTTCAAGCAATAGTTAAAAATGGAAGCAAGGGCCATAGAATAGGCATCTCAACCCAGGTTATCTAGGCCTGGCATTCAGGGTCTGGGTTCATAATATCTTAAAACAGTTTACTAATCTCATTTTTTTCTTGCATTAAAATCAGAAATCCAAGTCAGATCTGACCATAGTTTTTACCAAAATGTGTCCAAAGGTTGAAGTCATAAGAGGGGATCATTTCTTAAGCTCAACAAAAATTTGACAATTCCCAGTGACACAAATGGGCATTTTCTCTTCAAAGTGGTAACAGCACATTCATACTCTGCATTTTACAATATTAAAATGTCAGAAATAACACATACACAGCAACTAACATTATTAAAATGATGCTAAGCCTTTGGTTTGTCATCTTGCACACTATCAAATCATCCAGCAATATGTGCTTTGTATACATTGCCTGACATGAATCTATCAGTCTTGTTCAGCTTGTGCCTTGGGTTGAAAGTAGATTTTGAATTAGTGTTGATCTTTCAAAATCATAATGCATTTCACCCTAAGTTTAGCACACACAATACATTCAGCTCACTGGCAACAACTGATTATTAAGGAATTTGAGCTGCTGGTGGTGATTGTTGTCACAAATCTCAAGTTGAAAATTCTAACTGACCAATAATAATATTCCCACCTGGAAACATATCCCTTGGCCGGGATAAACTTTGATTCCTCCATCTAACCCTCCACAGTGCTGTAATCTCCATAGAAATAGAGATTCTGCAGGATTTCACCCTCTTTGCTTTTGCCTTAAAGTCTCCTCCTATCTTTGCTGTCCATTTTGTGTTTCCTGGGTCTTCTGAAACTCCTGCTGTCACTCCACATCTCTTGACTCCTGGTTCCTTGATGTGGTTGTGACAGCAGCTTACAGTTCTATAACTCTCTCTTTATTCTGTAAAACAAAGTAAAGGAAACTTTTTAAATCCCCAATAATTCTGAAGCATGGTCCATTTCAATGGGCGCAAGTGAAGCCAAGAAAGTAGAAGTGACTTGATCAAGTGATGTCAAAGATGCATTAACTCCTGGTCCAAAGTGTGTGGGGCAAAGAGTAGACAAATCCAGGCCTAGAGGCTCAGAAGGCCAAGTTCCAATATTGCCCTATTACCTATTTAGCTGTTCTGAGCTCACATTCCTTAAGCGATATGAGATAAATTGTTGACTTCCCATCTCATAGGAATATAGTTAAATGTAAGAAATAAGTTTAAAAAGGGGATTAGGAAGCTTTGAGTAACATAAATATAAATCACTGCTATTTATGAACATTGGGCTCAAAAGAAGACTTACCCTTCAGAACAAAGGGAGAAAAAAGTCCGTTATGGCTTTTGCATGTATCCAGTTGAAATCGTACCCATTCCTTAATGTACCACACCAATTATTCTTTCAAAATAACCTTTATTTGAAACCAATTCATTGTAACAATTGGTCCTTAAAATGTGTTCATTTTTGGTAATTCACAAATACACCTATACAATGTATTTTTCTCAGCCCCAGTTTGTTCTGAAAGCCTACTCATGGTTTTGGCCATTTTATTCATTTTATCTCTACACATACCCTGTTATTGTTTATTATCAAAGAACCAATTTGATGGAAAGATGCAGACTTCAATAGGACTCCACACTGATCATGATAAACAAGAGGATACAGGTCAGGGCATTCCATGGACTTGCCTGGCTGGAAAGGATTGAAAGGGAGCCAAACCTAGTTCTTCCTGTAGCAGAATCTTAGGGAAACTCATGATTTGGAACTCAGAGACAGTGTGAAGATTTTACAGTTTGCCCCACCTTTGCACTTGTGGGGCTCTTTGGAAAAGTTTTGTTTCTATATTTTATCTAATATTCTCTCCCTTTCTACTCCCACCCACACAATTGAAGCCTAACATGAGCCTGCATCATTTATTTTTGAGAAAGGTGACAACTTCTCACAATGACCTAGATGCTGTCCTCTGCAAAGTCTGTAGCCACTATCTATCTATATGCAACACTAAAATAATCAATTAACTTCATTTTGTTTTATCATGTTATTAGGTATTTTATCCCAACCATCATTTTTTTCTCCATCTCCTTTCAATATATGTGTCAAAATAGCTCCAAATTGGTCCTTGCCCCCAAATATTATCATAGCTGATATTCCCAGAATTATGTAATAAATGTGACTAAATGCAATAACAATTTTGATTCTGTAAATGTCCCTAAAGGCAATAAATACTGCTGGAAATGATTTTTCTTTATATTAGAGTATTTGATGAAAGTCTTTATATTACTTGGAACTTAAAAAGTATATTATAATGGCTATTTCCTGAAAGGGGAAAAATTATAATTCCAGGGAGTTATCATTATCAACAGAAATAAAACAATATATAAGTTGATCAAAATAATTGTGTGTATATCAGTCACAGTAAACTGAAATCAGGATCTAATAAAATGCTTCAGAAAGCAGTGCTTCTTACAATGAAGTTCAAAGGGAAGAAAATATATAAACTACATGAAGAATAGTTCTGGCTCACCTAGGTAGGCAGCTGACCTGCTCTTCCCATGAGCATAGTAAGGGAATCCATCCTGATATATTCTGTTGTTGAACCCTATCTTTTAATATCACTGTGAACTGTTGATATAGGTTGGAGAAATGTCAACATTGCTTAACTCTGTAGAGGACAAGGACAAACCTACATTAGCTGCAGAAAGTGAAAACAGCTGACTTCCAATGATTCCAGGTAATTCAAAAACCCACTGAGATGACCCATTGACATGAAAACCTCTAGACAGCATCAGAAACCTCACATCTACACACTGGGTTAGAAAGCACTTACATGGACAGTTGTCTACCTTAGCAGTAAACGATCTAATTATAAAAGATCTTAAACAATAATTTGAACATGTTAACATGTCATGAAGTATATATGAAGAATTAAACCCGAGAAACAAAAGTACTAGAAGAAAACCACAAGAAAGCAACTAAATTCCTTATGAGCCCTACATGATACATGTTGAGTCATACCAACATTGAAAAAGTGGGAGAAACTTTTCTGCCACTTTTCCTGGAAGTTTTAAAGATTGCAAGGATGTAAGATATCTTAATAAGCTTTGCATTTAAATTGTTACAGATGGCAGACTTGAGGTCCATAGAGCTGCATTAAGTTGCTCAAGATCTCAAGTGTACCAGCTGGACCTAAGTTCAGGCATTCTGACTTCCCGGACAAAGGTCTTCTACTAAACCATGTTATTACCACTGCCACCATATACCATTTTGTTGTTGTAGGTTAAGTGTGATAGGTATGTGTGTACACATGTTGAACATCATGCTTGCATGCACGCAAATGTCCTCAGATCCTTGATGTATTTTCCAGACACTATAATTGTCCATTAATGCTCCCTGCCATACTGTACAACTTGTAGTGGAAGACTAATAATTGAGGGATTAAAGCCACACCAAATTTAAAGGAAAAACAAAAGAACCTTCCAAATTAGGATGCTTCTGGTAGTTAGTTAATGAGGCCTGAAGATAGAGTATAGCAATGAAATAACCAGTCAAGCATGTGGCAAGGACCATCAGTTCAAACTCATTAAAGATGTTCAAGAACAGAGTGTGAGAAAGCAGTACCCCATAGGGACAAACACGATGTTTCTCTAAGACATCCACATTTGCTTCCTGTACAGTTTTTCTGAAAGTAAGTTCAATTGTCAGCTATTAGTATTCTCCTTTTGCAGGTGAAAGAAAAATGAGAGTCCAAACAGACAGCAGATGCTGAGAACCCAAGTGCTATGCTTCCTGGCTAAGAGTAATTTTTAGCCTCCAACGTTAATTCTCATTTACTGAAAACAAGCTAGAAAGTACTAAATTAAATGTGTCCTAATCATTCATGAAATCCATAGTGAAAACCCTTAACCCATTTTGTCCCATTGCCCCAGATGTGCAACACCTACAAAAATTTAAACATAATTATATAATGTAATTACATTACCATAAGAATATAATTACATGATAATTATAATATAATAATATTAATTATGTTTCAAAAATTATTTTAATACACCTGTGTCAAATTTGTTGAAATATTCACAGAATTTAAGATTTGGAAGTTAAATGGGATGCTTTCAACATGGCTTCTTACAAAGAGGTAGAATGAAAAAAGATGGAGAAATATAGCTGAAAAGAAAAGACAAGAGGGAAAAGGGAAAGGAAAGGAAGAGAAAAAATGTAAGGTAGAAGGGAGAGAAGCAGGGAGGCAGGAATGAAGAGAGAAAGGCAGGTAGGTTAGAACCAGTTCTTTTTGAAATCCATAGCAGAAGTCTTGTTCTCTTTCTGGACAGTAAGTCCTCAGACACTACACGAAACAAACACATTACTTCTCTCCCACAAACTGATCACATAGAGGGCAGTAATTTCTTCTAGAGCAAGAAACATGAGTCCAAGAAATCTAGATTCTGAAAGCAAATAAACAAGAAGAGATCATATTAAAGAGACATAAACAAAGGAGGGCAACAATATGACATTATTACTACTAATAATCACTTCCATTTTTTGAATCACATCAGAACATTTAAAATTAAAAATAGCCACCAGAGCTGACCCATGCAGCCACTACGCATCAACCCCCACACTCAGGTCCAGGTCCCACAAGCTTGTGCAAGACACCAGCACCCAGGAACTCTGCAAGAGCTCACCCACACAGCTGCTGCATCCATAGCCACCCAGCCACTGTCCATACCCATCAGGTCCAGAAATATTAGGCCCATATCCCAAGTACTATTGTGGTACACAGGAGGCTCATTTGGGCCTGTCATGAGACCCCAGGACCCAGCAATGCACCACTACTGCTGCACTTCTACAATCCAGCAAGCTGCCCTGAGCCCCCAACAGATCCCAGATCAACATCTGGAGCCTAGATTCAAAAGGTACAGCAAAATGAGGTTCCAGGAAAAAGCAGCTTTCTGTAAGAAGGTGGTTATGAGAGGGATGGTGTCTGACTTGATCCTTCGACCTGCAAGGAAGAATCACCACAAGGAAGTTCAATTCAAATTTCCAAAAGAAGATTAACAGAAATAAAGATTCAAAACCAAAAAGGTTCACCTCAAGCTCACAAAGCCACAATCAAGGAACACACACACAGACATGGAGTGGGATGAAAATCTAGGGGAAAAAATGTATATATATATTACTAAAAGGAACAATGAACTAAAAGATTTACTGAAAGGACTAATTGAGAAGACTCAAGAAATGAAAAACACTATTATCAAAGAAATAGATATACTGAAAAAGGAAGTAATGAAGCTATAGTATTCAGTCAATCACATCACAGGAACAATGGAAGAATTTAATAATAGACTAACCTCTATTGAAAACAGAAACTCAACTCTGGAAGAAAGAACTTCTAACAATGAAGATAGTCTGAGTAAACTTGAACACATGGATGACAAGAAAGAAAGAAAAACAGAACATGAGCAGAATTTTCAAAATGTCTGGCATTAAATCAAAAGAAACAATCCAAGAATATTTGGTATACAGGAAGAATTGAAAACACAAATGAAAGATATAAAGAACATTCTCAATGAAATAATTAAAGGAAACATTCTCCATATCTGAATAGAGTCATAAATGCTCATCCAGGAAGCATACAGGACACCCAGTAGGCCTAATCAAATGAGAAGTTCACCAAGATACATCATATTCAAAAGTACAACAGGGAAATCAAGGAAACAATATTAAAAGTGGCAAAAGAGAAACTCCAAATCACATTCAGAGGCAAACCAGTAAGTTTCATGTATGACTTTTTAGCTCAGACCCTAGAAACAAGAAGATTCTGGAAAGAGATCTTTCAATGTCTGAAAGATCATAATATGCAGCTGAGAATACAACACTCAGCAAGACTCAGTATCAAATGCATCAAATGCAATATGCAAATAAGAACAGTTCATGATAAGATCAAACTTACAACATTCAGGAACAGAAAAGCAGCATTACAAGGAATCCTCAGAGATGAACTCCAGATAAAAGAGCAAGCAAACACTCCTCAAATCCCACAGAAGAAATTCAATAAAAGTACACGCTATCAAAAGACAACTAGGAAAGCACAGGACTCACTAAAAAAACACAATGACTATGAAGCACAATGATATAGCTATCCTAACACTGAATGTGAATGATTTCAATGCTCCGATCAACAGACAGAACAGACAACTGTATCAAAAAGCAAAATCCAATAATATGCTGCTTACAGGAGACCCACCTTACTGCTAATGACATCCATAGATTGAAGGTAAAAGGATGGAAAAAAATCTACCAGCCATTATGACTGATGTTACAATACTTATATCATACACTTTGAAATAGAATTCAAACATAAAATAATCAGAAGAGATAAAGAAGGCCACAACATTCTAATAAGAGAACAATACAGCAAGAAGGCATACCAATAGTAAATATATACTCTCCAAATGCCAACACTCCCAACTGTATGGAAAAATTACTCCATGAAATAAAACCACTTGTGAATGTTAACACAGTAGTACTGGGAGAATTTAACACTCCTCTATCACCAATAGAGAGATCACCATATCAAAATAAGATAAAATAAAAATAAATAATAAAGAGATTTCCATCCTAAACAACTCCATAAGTTAAATGGACTTAACAGACTTTTATAGAATATTCCACCCCACATTGGTGGAGAACATCTTCTCCATAGCACATGACTCCTTGTCCAAAATGAATTATATTCTACTTCACAAAGGAAATCTCAACAAATATAAAAGTAGATATTAGTCCATGTATCCTATCATCCCATGATGTCATGACCCTACAATTAATAGCAAAGACCATAACAGAAAACACACTTTCACAAAGAGATCGAATAAAACAAAGAATGGATCCAAGAAGACAAGACAGCAGAAATCAAGAAATTCTTGGAAGAGTATGAAAATGCAGACATAACACATTGAAACTTTTGGGACAGCATGAAAGCAGTCTTAAGGAGAAACTTTATAGCACCAAGTGCCTATATTAAAAACCAGGAGAGATCTTGAATAAATAAGCTAATACTCCACTTCAAATATTTACAAAAGTAAGAACAATCTAAGCCAAAGCCAGAAGACAGGAAATGATAAAGATCAGAGTTGAAATCAATGAAACTCAGAATAAAAAAAATTAGATGAATCAAAGAGCTGGTTCTTCAAAAACATAAATAAAATTGTCAGACCCCTAGCTAATCTCACTAAAAGAAGGAGACAATTGACGCAAATCAGCAAAATTACCAACAAAAGGGGAGGGAACACCACTGACCCCATAGAAATGAAACAGGTCATAAGAACAAATTTTGAAAAACTATATTCTTTTAAATTAGATAATCAGGAAGACATGCACAAATTTCTAGACACATACAAAATCCCCAAATTGATGCAGGATGATTTTGAAATCCTGAAAAGCCCAATAACAGGCACTAAGATCCGGATAGCCGTTAAAAACCTTCCAAAAAAAGAAATGTCCAGGAACTTAAATACTCCCCACTGAGTTTTACCACACTTATGAAAAGCTAACATATCTCCTTATAAAGCTCTTCCAAGAAATCAAAAAGAAGGGTACTCTCCCAAACACGTTATGAGGCAATCTTAAATATGATACAAAAACCCAAGACACATCAAGAAAACTACAGACCAATATACCTGATGAACATTAATACAAAAATCTTTAATAAAGTTATAGCAAATCACATTCAAAAATATATCAAGAAGATAATTCAACACGATCAAGTGAGTTTCATTCCAGGGATGCAAGGCTGGTTCAACATATGTAAATTAATAAATGTTATTCATCACTTAAACAGAATTAAGGATAAAAACCATATGATCCTCTTAACTGATGCAGAAAAGGCCTTTGATAAATCTAGTACCCTTTTATGATCAAAACTCTACAGAAAATGGATCAAAGGATCTTAACTTAGTAAAGGCCATGTGTGTAAAACCCTCAGCCAATATAATACTAAAATGGAGAAAAGCCAAAGCATTTCCACTAAACTCAGAAACAAGCCAAGGCGGCCTGCTCTCAACACTTTTCTCCAACTTAGTCCTTGTACTCTAGCTGGAGCAATCAGGCAAGAGAAGAACATCAAAGGGATAAGAATAGGAAGAGAAGAAGACAAACTATCCCTTTTTGCTGATGGCAGATGCTATACCTAGAATATCCAAAATACTCCACCAGAAAACTGCTTGAGATTATAAACAGATTCAGCAAAGTAGCAGGATACAAGATCAATATCTATAAGTCAATAGCTGTCTTATACACTAACAATAATAGGGCAGAAAAATGACCCAGGAAATTGGATCCATTCACAATATGCTCAAAAGAAAATAACTGGGAATTAATCTATCAAGGGAAGTGAGAGACCTCTACAGTGTAAATCATTGAACATTGATGACAGAAATTAAGAAGACCTGAGAACATGGAAAGATGTTCCATGTTCTTGGTTAGCCAGAATTAATATAATTAAAATGGCCATTCTGCTAAAAGTGCTATTGAGATTCAATTCAATCCCCATCAAAATTCCAATGTCATTCTTTACAAATACAGAAAAAGCAACTCTCAAATTCATTTGGAACAATAAGAAACTCAGAATACCCAGAATAATCAAAACATTACTAAGCAAGAAAGATGAAACAGGTGAATTTGCAATACCAGACCTAAAATTATACTATAGTGCTGTAAAAATAAAAACAGCATGGTACTGGTATCAAAGTACTAATGATGACCAATGAAATAGAATTGAAAATTGAAACAACACATAAATCTTTAAACATCTGATCTTTGACAAAGGAGGTCAAAATGTAACAAGGAGGAAAGACAACCTATTCAACAAATGGTGCTGGAAAAACTGGACAGCCATGCGTAGGAATTTGAAATTAGATTCTTATCTCTAACCTTGAGCAAAAATAAAATCACAATGTATCAAAAAACTAGGAATTAAACCAGTTACCATACAACTGCTAGAATAAAAATAAGGACTAACACTCCAGCATTTGGGAGTTGGAAACAACTTCCTCAACCAGACTCCCAAAGCAAAAGAATTAAAGTAAACAATTAATGAGTGGAATGCCATTAAATTAAAATGCTTTTGCTAAGCCAAGGAATTTGTAAAAATTGCTAAAGAGAACCTATTGAATGGGAAATAATCATGGCCTGTGATTCCTCCGACAGTGAACTAATATCCAAAAGATAAAAGGAGCTCAAAAACCTTGACATCAGAAACATAAACAATCCAATCAATAAATGGGCCAGAGATTAAATAGAAACTTCTCAACAGAGGAAATCGAACAAGCCAATGAATACATGAGAAAATGTTTGAAACCTTGTAATCGGAGAAATGCAAATCAAAACTACATTATGATTTCACTTCACTCTAGTCAGATTGACAAAGATAAAGAACACAAAGAGTAGCTGGAGGGGTGTGGGGAGATAGGAACACTAACACACTATGAGTGGAAATGCAGATCTATATAACCACACTGGAAAGCAGTGTGGAAACTCCCCAACAAATTAGGGTTGGATCCACCATATGAACCAACTATACCTCTTCTGGGTATTTTCACAGAAGAGTTAGAATCAGTGCATTACAGCAACACAGCAAAATCAATGTTCATAGTAGCTCAATTTACAATAGCTAAATTATGGAATCAATCCATATGCCCATCAATGGATGCATGGATCCAAAATCTCTGATGTATATATACATACACAGTGGAGTTCTATTTAGCTATTAGAAACAGTGATATTTCAGCCTTCCAAAGTAAATGAATGGCAATGGTAGAAATCATGCTAAGTGTAGTTAGTCAAGCCCCCTAGAGTAAAGGTTTGAATGTTTTCCCTCAGTTGTAGAGGCTAGAGCTAAACCCAAGCTTGAGTGATAGATAATCATACTCATATATTAGACCCACCAAAGGCATAGCAACACATAGTCTAGGAAAACCATAGACTTGTAGGGGAATGGGAGAAGGAGGGAAAATAAGGAGGGATCTAGGGAGACTCAACAGTGTAGCATACTCTTTACCTTCCCAAAAGTCAAATAATACTTAGACAATCATGTAATTCTGGAAAATTCACAATTATATACATATATACGTACATGTATATATGGATATTTACATCTGTTATAGGGGTGTAATATAGATGAATCAAGAGACTGTGGTATGGGTGATATGGGAGTAACTATGGTTTAGGATAAAACCCATATCTCATTGTTACTTTATATGCATTTATGACTGTACAAGAACTCAACTCCTTAATGAAAAAGTAAATAAAAATTGAAAATATATGGACTCATAATTTTTTAAAAATGTCATTAGTCACTGTTGGATTTTGCCTAGGAACCAACTCATTTTTCTGAAAATAAAGGAAAATATTCTACACTTACCCTTTATGGATTGTATTTCAGTATAATCAGAAAGGTAATATGAGAAAATTCTTTGGATTAAAAATACAACTTACAAACAAACAAACAAAAAGAGAATTGATGAGTCATTTTGTTTTCTCTTAGGAAACAACGGATCCAGATAGTCATGGATGGTTGAAAATTTGAACATTTTATAAGAAATGAATTGCATTTATTTTACAGAAATCCACTGATTAATGTTAACTTTACCAAAAGTAAGAGAATCAAACATTTTATTCCTTTTGATACAATGCAGTATTAAGCACACAGGAACTACCTATGTGCACAGCAACTACATTTTTTTTCTTTCTTTTTTTGTAGGAAAAAAATGAAAGAACCTTTAATATGACTAAGATTATAGGTACAACTGCCAATTTTCAGGTTAAGCAGAACCTGGAAAAACTTGTTAAGTGAAACCACAAGGACAGAGACAGACAAATATAATGTGGGAGATCCTGTTGGACAAATGACCCAGATGTTTATACAAATGGTCTTTAAAAGAGAGAATATGGAGGCTGGAGCTATGGCTCAGCAGTTACGGTGCCTCCCTGGCATGCAAAAGGACACAAGTTCAAACCCCACCACTGTGTACACTATGAAGTGTCAGAGCAATTAAGGCCACATGAAAAACTAAATAAAAATTGATTCTCTCTTTCTCTCTCTCTCTCTGCCTTTCTCTCCATAAAGAGAGAAAGAGAGAGAGAGAGAGAGGAGAGTATGTTTTAATTTACTATACATTAAAAGAGACTTTAACAGAGCATCAAACAATTATATGAAATTTCTTTGGATCATGATTAAAACAGGCAATTGTATGGGAATTAGGGGAAAACAATACATATTTCTATTTGCTAATTTTAAGATTTTAAAGCTGTTTCATTTGGTTATGATAAGATATTTAACTTATGTTTTTAAAATACCTTATTTGTTGGAGGATACATAACAAAGTATTTGGACAGAGGGTACATGGATGATCACAATATCAACATTTATTATACATTCCTCTTTTGTCAGTGATCAAAGACATTCCTAAATCCTTATAACATCCACATTTATGTCCACAGCATTTGTACATTCTTGAATTATTCTTAGAAGGTATGCCCTGATGTGGGAACCAGACCAAAAGGTCTAACATATTTAGAGCTTTTTTTTAATAAATTGTTTTCCACAACCACCATCTACAGTATATTATAATAAGCATGGTATTATTGTCTTCCCATTTTATGTTCAGATAAAGTTTAAGAAAGATGCTATTGCTGGCCTAGGGTCAGACACCAAACAATCTGAAGTGAGCAGGGATATATCTCAGACCTGACCTGTTGCCCCAATCCAGACATTTTGCAAACAGTTACGGGACTGGACATAAATAAGGAATAAGACCAAATTTTATTTTTGGATACTGGTATAGAAAAAACACATAATATGTCTTTAGGAAAGCTATGCTTGAAAGAGTGGTAAAAATCCTCCAGCAGAGCCCCAAATATTTATTAAACGAATAGTAACTGAAATGAAGCAAGTTAGAGTTCTCCCCAGGCCCAGAGTGGCACCCATGGGTGAACCCTCAGGGACCTGAATGCCCAATTAGGACAGGACTTCTGAACGGTCTGCTGCAATGGGGCTCAGGGAACTTTCTAGTCCTCACAGGACAATTATTTCATCTTCATAAAGAGGTTCCAGGTTTCCACATGCATGAGGGTAACTGGTTAGTCAGTTCCTAATACACTGCTGAATGTTAATAGATTATTAAGATTGTTGTGCTCATTTGTAAAATTATCATAAAATTACTAAGTTTTGGTTTCAGTGTTTTACTGTTTAGGTTAGTATATGCCTTGCATAGGAGTATCAATTTCTTTTATTTTTTTCCCTAAGGAAAATACATTTTCTTTGCTTAGGTGAATTTTATAAGGAGTGATTAGCTGTTTCAGTTTTATTAAAGTGCAATCTATGGTATTCTGTAAGTCAATTTAATATATTTACATTTATTCCATGCCTTATGCTGACTATATTGCTACTCTTATTTTGTATTTTTTATTTATTATATTGTTTTTCTTGGCTCCTTCATTTTTCTTTTCTTGCTTTATTTTCACTGATAAAGATTTTTCTTAATTTCTTATTTTCTTATTTTAGAATCTACAAATTGCAATCCTGTGCTATTATTAGATCCTTTGTTTTATTTAATTTTTAGAAAGTTATCAGTTTAAGAAAAAAACATTTTAAAAACATATAGCACTGAAATGCTTATGAATTGTACTGTAAGTTATATATATATATATGTAGACTATTTCATATGATATTAACATAGCCTTAGTTACTTTTGTTTTGTATTTGTTTGCTACATCATTTCCCATTTTCAAAATTTGAATTTTCCAAATTAGTCATATTTTAGAGATGACTGAGAAATGAAAAGTGGTTGAATTTTTATTTTCAAATGGAACACTTAGTTCATTTGTAATTTGTATTACTCCTAACGTATTTCAAATTAATCTATTTGTTTTGTTGTCTGTCTGTGTGTTTTAAATTTGTTCCACTTATTTATTCCTTCTTTTTCTCTCATTTATTTTGTTCTTTTGGATAACTTTTATCAAAGTTCTACTTTTCCTTCGATTAATTTGTAAATTACAATTGACATAGTTAAGGAAAACTTGAATTAATCAGAGTTTATACCTCTTCTCAGAAAGATTTGACCCTTAGGTCATTTTAAGCCTTTTTACAACTTCCTTGCTTTATGCTGGTGTTTATCTACATTTTAGTACTATTTGGTGTTAGCCTAACAAAGATAAAAATTATTGTTATCATTACAATTAATTTTTGTTTGTGTAAACCTGCAAATTTGCCCATTTTTATAACCCTTTAATTTAGTTTATTGCATCTTCAACCTGACATATAAAATGCACTCTCAGTTTTTCTCTTAAAAGGTGTTCTTCCTCCATGTAGAATTTCAGGTTCAGCAAATTAGAAATACTCAAACACCTTCTAGTTTCCATTGAGCTTCTTGAGAGAGAAGCTATGGATCATTGTGTTATAGGCTTAGGATCCCTCTCTCTCTCTCTCTCTCTCTCTCTCTCTCTTTCTCTCTCTCATTCTAATATCTCCTCTTAGCATTTGAGCTCCTTGAGATAGACTTTTCTTAATCGCTATTTTTCTTCTCCTATTCTAACTTAGAATTACTGGGCTTCTCCTTTGTGTGGATTGATATTTTCACATTTCTAGAAAACTCACAACCACATTTCCTTCATATATTACCCCTACTTCATTCTCTCTTCCATTTTTTCAGAGCTCTTACTCATCGGAAGTTGGCTCTTTTCATTAGACTGCCTTTTTCAAATTTTCAATTTCGTACCTCTTTATACCATTTAAAAATAATTTCCTCTAACTTTTTTTCAGGTCACTCTTTAGGGATATATAATCAGTTGTTAAATGCCCTATTGAATGTTTGAATCTATTTTACTAATTTATACTTTACAATCAATAAAATGCCCCATTTTAAATACAGCTCAGTGAGTTTTGATAAATGTATTTGCCCATGTAACTTTCAGCACATTAGCAGAGACTGTCTTCCATCATCTCAGAACATTCCCTGTACCTTCGCAGTTAGTCCCTCAACCCAGGCTCCCAGTGATCCGATATTTTTTTATTTGATTTGTTTTGTCTTTTTCAGAACTTCTACACATGGAATCATTTAGTATTTTCACTTTTCAGCCCGGCTTCTCCTATTCAATATGATGGTTTTGAGATTCACCCATATTCTTTCATATATTTATAATTAATTCAATTTATTAAGTAGTACTCTTTTTATGTAAATACAACATACTTTTCTGATTTATTCCTTTGTTAATAGGCCATAAGACTATTTCCATTTGAGGGTATGAGGAATCCTATGAAAATTCTTGTGAACGCTAAATATCCAAGAGTGGAATTATTCAGTTACTAGGTAGTATATGCTTAATTGTTTAGAGAACTGCCCAGGTCATTTCCAGAGTCATTTTTTAGCATTACACTCCCACCAGCAATGCATGTTCCACAATGTCATTCCATAACATCACTTACACTTTATTGTTCCACTCTTGTTCATTTTAAAGCATTTTCATGGTATGTGGTAGAATTTCATTGTGGTTTTAATTGTCATTCTCCTAGTGGCTAATGTTGCTGCATATGTTTCCATTTATTTATTGAATGCTCATTTATTTTCTCATGTGAAATGGTGACTCAAGTCATTTGCTCATGTTAATTGATGAGAATATTCAGTGTTGGGCTGGGGAGGTAACTCAGTGATAGAATGCTTGTCTAACATGCGTAAGGCCCTGGATTCAATCCACTTCACCAAAAAATAAAACACTCAATATTGTTAAGATGGAAGTTTCTTCCTCATTGTATTACAGATTTTACACAATTACAGTTGCGGTAAATAATCCAGCAGATTTCTTTTTTTTCTTCTTTTCTTTCTTTTTTTTTTTTTGCATTTAAAAATATGATTCTAAAATTTATGCAGAAATGCAAAGGATCTAGAAATCCAAATCATTTTTGTGAAAGAGGCTTTCAATGCTTAATGTCATTAGTAATAAAGGAATAAAATAAATAAATTAGCTTTCATTACACACCAGCTAGGATTGCTAAAATAAAGAGGTTTTGTTTATTTGATTGCTTGTTTGTTTGTTTTGCAGTTCTAGGAATTGAATCCAGGGCCTCAAACATGCTAGGCAAACACTCTATCATGAAGTTACAAGTACAGCCCTTAGAACTGCTAAAATAAAAGCAAACAACAAATCATACCAAATACTAATAAGTAAAGAAAATGGGACTGAAAGGTTGAGAAAAGGGAGCTCCATAGGGAAACAGCTCCAGGAATCTGCATTATCCAGCATTCAGCAACCTGACAATCAAATCAGAAATTTAAATTAAGATTCGAAGATATATGGAATAGCAAGAAATATCTCCATAGTTAGCATACAAATTAGTTAATAGAGAAAGTGCACTGTTGATGGAGTTATACATGTTAAAAGGTCTATAATGCGGGGAACATCAATGACTTACTGTGTTTGTGTTGGAGTTGGTGGGGACCCAGCACAGAGCCAGCATGAGGTTGATGGTAGGCCTGTGCTGGGGGCTGTTCAGGAACAACTCCTCTTCTCTAGGGACTGTCCTTCCTACAGTCCTCTCAGTAGTAGTTCACAGACAGTTTACTTACATTCCTTAACCCCCTCCTTGCCACACCAAGGCTTCTCAGTCTAATGTGAGACACTTACATTTCTCTTTCTCAGGAACCATTCTCTTCTGCAAAGCGACAGCTCCTGATGGCCTCTGCTGTATCCAGGAACCAGACCCTCCCAGGTTATAACTCTTACCTTGATTAGCACTTAATATTCTGGCTTCACTTCTGATGCAAGAAAATATTCATCTTGTTTTTAGTTTCATTTTTATATGATTCCCCCCACTTTTTTTACTTCTGAAAAAATACGTTATACATCTTATCATAATATCTTAAGCCTGGAAAAATGTTTTTAAAGCTATACAATTACATAATGCCTCTTTCTGTTCAGTAAGTCAAATCATTTTCACTAAATGAAATCATCCATTCCTCCAACCTAATATCTTATTATCATTCAAAATAAGATCAAGCTATTTTAAAAAAAAATCTGAGGATTCCTCTTGTCTATTCAAATGATTTTCATCTTGTCTGAAATCTACTTCTTTCTGTCACTTATTAGGAATTTACTATGTTATTATTTGTATTTCTATTGTTTATATAATTTACATGATATTTTTTGTAATATTTATATTACTCAGTGTCATTTGCTATGAGTCATCTCATGGATCCTGAAGGACTATCTGGAAAATCACAGATCAACATGTTTCTTGGATAAGGTGGAAAGAATGCTCCTCCCACATAAGCAACTAGTTCAGAAGACTAGTAGCACGAGAGTAGGAAAAGTTCCATATAAGAGAAAATAAAACTTACTCTTTCAGTTTGCTATTTTGTGGAGGGAACAAAGAAAGGAGTTGATTGGATGCCAAAGGATTCAGAGCCCAAGAGAAGGAAAGGGAACTCTGGGTAGATGAGGGGAATTCCAAGTGAATTCTTTCTGACTCCTCCAGGAAGTAACTTCTTGTATTAGTCAGCTTTCGATCACTGTAAAATATCAGAGACAATCTACCTATAAAGATAAAAAATTTAGTTTAGAGTACATTTTTAGAGGTTTCAGTCTATGACCAGTTGGCTCCATTGTTTTGGGCCTGTGGCAGCCATAACATGGCAGAAGCATGTGACAGACAAAACCCCCAATCTCATACCCAGAAAGCAAAAGAATGAAAGGGAAAGTGGCTGAGGTCCCAGTATGTCCTTTAATTGCATCCCACCAATGACCTAAAGAGTTTCCACTGGCCCACTATTTCCCTGTAGTGCCACTCTGGGACTAAGTTTTTAACACATGAACCTTTGGGGGAACATTTGCAATCCAAATTATCTCACTTCTGTAGCAGGCAGCCTTACACCAAAACAGAACAGGTCTAAAGCAGTCTGAGGGGATGGAGAAATATGGCCAGAGATAGAAGGGGAGGTAAGTTTGTGTTTACAAGGTTGTCCCATCTTCCCACATGGCATTGACAAAGGAGAGACACTGATCATGTTACTAGGTCTGCAGGAAGGGTACTATGTTACCCTGCCACGCAGATGAAAATTGACCCAGCGAGTCCCATATCCAGTCTGGGAAGAACTCGGGAGAGTACTATAGGAGACAGCACTGAATTTAGCAACTGCCTTTGTCAACAGCAGACCCCCAGATGTATGAGAACATGAATTGCTCCTCAGAAAAGACCAAGCTATACCCATCAAAGGACCAGAAGGCTCCCTTATTCCAAAGCAATGAAGCCATTAAATATGGTTTCCTCCAATATCTTGACACTATGTATTTGATTTTACACTTTCATCTACAAACTCTTATGTGTGCATATATGTGCACTCACACACACACACAGAGGAAACTCAGATAAAAAGAGAACATGCTGGGAAAATTTTTATTAGAAATATCAGATCTATTTTAAAAATGATTTTTCAGTTCCTCTTCTTTATGTGGGTTGTTTTATTTCAGGAAATAGCTAATGTGACTCTATGTCTTAATCTACCTTATCATAAATCCCTTGTAGATAGAACATTTGTTTCTTTCAATACTACACATAAAAATTAGTTCAATTGAAGGTGCTCAATAAATGTTTGTCAAATGGACATCAGAAGTCATCAACGACCTTCAGTCTCCAATGGCAAATCACATTCTTTTACCACACTGTATAATTAGTCAGCAATGGGCTAGGAAGAAAATGTACTACTAGTGGGCATCTCTTATAGGCTGCCACTTCCCTGTTTCTATACATCATCTCATTTTATCCTCCTGATATTCAATAATGTTCCTATCATCCCTGTTTCTCAAAGAAACAACTGACTTCTTTCTCCAGGTATGTGAGATGAAAAGTGTTTGATAAAGTGATACTTCAATTTATAAACCTGATGGTATGAAGAGCAAATAGCTGGTAGTAATGATAAAATATTTAGAAAATTTACCACATTGATGGTAAAGCCCATTGAAAGCAACCAAGGCTGCTACCCATGTACTTCTTCATGTCTCTTCATTTTCTACCTGTTCATTTCCAATTAGTATTAAGCCAGATGCATCCTCATCCCCTGCTGTACACATTTCACCACTAGAGTGCCTGGATCATGGGTAGCCTCAAATCCCGGAATAGAGTCACAAACCTCCTAATTGGCACTTCCTGGCTCTATGAATGCACAGTATATCAGCCAAATTGGTGGGGAGGGAAGCCAGGGCTGAATGAAATGATAAAAGACCTAAGGAAGAAAAGCTAATTTGCAGCTAATTTCTAAAATATTGGCTAGAGATTTGTTCAGCTTCATGGGGACACTGGAGGGATTCAGGCGTCTCCAAGCCATTCTTCAGGGCAGATTATAGATTCCTGTAAGCTTCTTTCCTCTTCCTCACCCCCACCCCCATTATATTGCTGGAAAAATAAAACTTACTGAAATACCCAACAGGAATTTATCTTGCTGGATTTCTTCACAAATGTAAATAATGCATAATCACAAAACTGAAAAAAAAATTAAAGCAAGTTGTCAATGGAACCATCTGTATCAGATGCCAGTGCTACTATGGACAAGATGTCAGATGGGTCCTCTGATAGATGATCCACACTTCAGCATTTGGATCCAGGGAAATCTGGAAATGGGTAACAGTCATCAAGGAGAGCTATAAAAGGAAAAGAAATGTAAAAAGAATAATGAGTCATTGGGACCAAGTAGGGGAGGAGGGCAAGACAATGCCTTCCAGGGCATCTTGCTATAACTTTCAGCTTCTTTCAGTCCATCCTTTCTCCTTCCATCATTTGTACCACTACCTATACATGCATTTACTTTAATCAAGAACCTAATATGTACCAGAGAATGCTCAAGATCAGAATTGAATATAGAGTTGGAAATATATTTAACACTGCCTTTCTTGGGTCAAGCTTCTCTCATATACCAGAACAAACCAGGCTGTTGTTCTCTTTGTGCCCAAATATTTCCTTCCTGAAGTTTTCAGCCCATTTTAGGCATTTTCCTATGAAAACACCACCATGAAAGCTAACACAGTGCACATCTTTACTGAGAAACTCTCCTCAGAGTCCTGGAAGGAGTTGGAATGCATTTCTAGACTGTGGGTAAAGAGCCAACACAGTATTGAAGGGACAGCTTTGATGACATTGTTTTTCATTTCACAGAGGACAACTCATGTTTCTCTCCTTAAATATACACTGCAACCCACAAGAGATGACAGCTGTCTAATTAAACCTGATAAAGTCTCCTTAAAAATGAGACTTGGGGAAACACATCATTTCAATCCTGGAGCTGCCCAATTTTCTCTGGAACCCAGAGGGAGCTGTGCACCATTCGGGAGGAGCAGAGGATTGAGCCAGAGGGAGAAGAAGGCAAAATTGCTAGCACCATCAAATTTGTTGGTGGGAAATAACAGAACATACACAATACATATTTAATGCAAACTAGATAACATTACTTTATAAAACATGCAAAAGGATAACCTCATCTACCATTTTAAAAAGCTGCTGATGAAGGCTTTGACAATATACCGAATCCCTTCTTAAATTATGATGTTTTAATGGGAACAGTTATTTTCTTCAGCAGCCTTTTGCTGGCAAGATGACCTAGGAAGCTGGAATAGGGGTGTGATGGCTGTGCCTCAAGGCTTTGGGACAGCTCAGGCCATTTACTACCTTTCTTCTCATCAAACCTGCAGGGAGGTTATGTTCACTTAGGTTTTAGATGAAGGACTCAACACATATAAGAAAATGCACATGGTGTTCAATTCAAGTGCAGAAAAGAATAAGAAGAACTTGACTTCATTGATTCTTTCTTCATTGTTTTTAATTTTACTGACTCTTTATTCTCATCATGTCTAATATAATCCACCATCTCTGTAAAAGGCCATGGCCAGACCTGCTGTAACCAGTGGACCTCTTGTAACTGTGGTCTACTCGAGCTTCCCTTCATGATAAGGATGAAACTCTTACTAACTGATGACATCTTTCCAGAGTTGAACAAAACAAAAAGCAGAGAGACTGGAGCTCTGAGCAAATCCCGCCTGGGAGAATTCCCATCCTGTAGGATAGATGCTGACTGAGATCACTGAGAGGAAGTCTCTGAGAAGCAGTGACAGATAATCTTATCTTGGGTACGTGTATCTTCTTCATACTACCTTAACTTCTGGCTAAATAGTAACATATAAAAATAAATCTAAACTCAATTGGAGTCATCATTAATGCTTTAAGTCTGAATTCATAGATTGAATCTAGAATAACTTCCTTGATGCCGTCTAACTCATCCTTCTAAACAAGTGTCTCAATTACCAGCTCCAACTTCAAGTCATAGAGCTTTCAAACTGCCCCCATTGTCATTATAATCCTCTTTCTTCTGAATTCCAATAATAGTGCCAGTTAAATCAGTTGATATCACCCCTCATGTTTATTTTCTTCTCCTTGTCTGAACAACTAGGTAATTTTTGAAGGCAAGGGGGGTATTATTTTTATTTAAATATTCACAGAATTTGATTTAGAGATTGCTATTCTGCCATTGTTACTTCATGGAAAAAAGCTCAGGAGATTTCCTTAGAAGCCAAACTCCAAAGTTGAGTCTGGATGCCATGGCAGCCCCCACAGTGATCTGTCCAAAAGTCTTCAGGAAGAAGTTCATTAGAGTGAGGAGAAATATTGACCTCCAGCCCTGGGTGTAGCATTGTGCTGAAAAGCAGCAGAACAAAGAACCCAGGCTAACCTTCTTCAAACTGTTTCCATAGAATTCTAGCTTGGTGGAATTATAATTGGTAATATACACAGAAAAGCTTCTGAGATCAAATTAGTTCAGAAAAAGCAAGGTTAAACAAAGTTTAACAGGTTATTTTGCTACAGAGCTTGGCAGAGCATTTAATAGGAAAAGGCATGATGAAATTCCAAGAGGGGGAATTGAAAAGCACAGTTCCTAAGTATTTCACTATGGAATATTTCTTAAGGGAGCTTCCTTTGAGGCAAGAAGAGCAGATTTCAGTATGAACTCTACATTCAGAATTCCCCTTGGAAAAGCTTTCCAAGGAATAGTTGATGCTGAGAATATTCTACAGTTGACCTCTAATGCTAGTTTTATTGCCACCTCTTATCTGCTGAACACAACACTAATTTTAGCAATCCCTACCTCTTCAAGAGAAGATGACAGAATCATACACCTATCTAAAGGTGCCAACATGGTACTATGTTTTCAAGATTCTAGAAAAATAAGAACTTAATAAATATTATCTGTGATCATACAAAAAATAATCTTAGAATTCACAGGCTAGTTTAAAAAGATTGGAAAATGTAGGTATGTGATGTCAAGTGAAATAAGTCAAATTCAGAAGGTTAAGAGTCCTGTTTAATCTCAAATTCAGAAACAAGAAAGGAAAACTAAAGTTGAGGTAGATTTCCTAAAAATCAAAGGAAGATCAGTACAGGAAAGGTACCATGGTGTGGGAGGCAGGAAGGGAAGGGGAAAATGCTAGGGAGTGATTATGAGCCAAATTATGTTGTTACATTTTGCACATATAAGAATATGTAACAGAAAATCCCATTAATATGTACAACTACAGTGCACCAATAAAAATGTGGCAGAGGAACGAAAAAAGAAAAAAAAAATAATGTCAGTAGGTATCTTAAAAGGGTACATGTGTGATTACGCAGCTTTGCAGGACAAAACCACAGCATTTAGGAAGCAGTGGAGAAGAGAGTGTGTTTTGGTTTGGATAAAAGATGTTCCCCAAAAGCTCAATATGTAAGACAATGCAAAAAGATTGACATGAATTGATGGGGTTATATGAGCCTTAAGTCAATCAGTGAGGTAACTGATCAGTTAACCAGTGGCTTAACTGGCAGCTGAAGGTAGGTAGAATTGGAGAAGGCGGGTAATTGGGGGTATGCCTTTGGGATTTATGATTTTTATCTGGCATGGAGTTTCTCTCTCTACTTCCTAGAGCCATGCCTCGAGTCATTTCCCTCTGCCACACTCCTCTGATATTAAATTAAACCTCACCTCAATCCTCAAGGATTGGAGCCAGCCATCTATGGATTAAGATGTCTGAAACCATAAACCCTAAAATAAACTCTTCCTCTTAAAATTGTTCTTGTGGGGTCTTTTAGTCACAAGAGCAAAAAGCTGACTAAAACAGTGGAAAGGGGACTACTGAGGTCAGGAAAGGCTCCCAGAGCAGATGACAAGTGAACTGAAAATGTTTAGAAGTCAATGAGGCAAAGAATGGGAGAGTGAAGGAGAGATTCCTAGGTGGAGTGACAGTGGAAGGCATTATGGTGGCTCTTTCCATTGTATTACACTAGTGCTATGTCAGTATTATTAGGAAAGTAACAGTACTTTTATAATATTGTCCATATTTTAAATCTATCTACTAAAATATATTTTGTGTGTTACCTGTTAGTCTGTCTACCTAATAGACAGAAAATAAAATTATAGATATGTATTGGGTAGAGGCCATGCCTGTTCTTTCTCTCAAATTCTTTATAGCACAAGGCACAGGACTGAATACTTGAAGATGTGCAATAAAAATTAATTTCTCAAAACCGAGTTAACTCCTCATATGAAAGTTTAAGTTAACAACTTGAGTTGGAGAAAGAAAGCAGAGTTCCATTAAAGAGCCATATAAATTGTGCCATTATCTCTTTAGAATCAGATAAATTGTTAGATTCAGGGTTCCAGTAGCTAAATAAAGGCAAAGTCCTGAGTAATTTCTATGTAGGGACCTCACTACCTTGTAGCACTGGATATGTGGTTTACCTTCCTTGGAAATGAAAACTAAACTTGGCCTTACCTCTAGACCACCAGGGGCCTTGAAAGTGGACTAGCCCGTTATGTGTGATTCCCATCATTCTGAGACAAAGTTTGTCCAGCAGTTCTTTTCCTGTCACCTGGAGAAAAGCAAGGTGATAGTTTCAGGGGACGCTCAAATGTAGAATGGTTAGGTAAATGAAACCTCTGATTGCTGTTTCCATCTACATGAGCACTATGCTCTTTCTTCTAGTAGACATTAATCTACTGGGTTCTAATAGCCTATTGATTTATTTCTGCTATTAGATATTAAAGTCAGCAGAGGGAAGGGTTGATTTGGTCATGGCCATCATCTACTCCACAAGACTGAGCATGTCTCCACAAGATTCAGGCAATATGTTTTATGAAGATAACCGTAATGTGGCAAGCCTTTGATCAAGAAAGCTCATCTTCTTTCACACATAGGGAGGGTATTATGTGAAATCTTAACAACTACCAAAGAGCTACTGAATAAAGATCTCTTCAGCTAAATGCAAGCACAGAGAATGAGGACAAACGATAAGGATTTTATCATCATCATGTAAGCAGAAGCTCTGGAAAGAGGGGAATTAATTGATTAAATAGAAAATGGGTCAATAATTTTGTATTGTTTTCCCCATATACCTGGATATAACCATATAAGGGGCAGCAGGAATTTAAACTTTATTCCCTGACTTATTTGATGATTCTAAAAAGCATCCATTGACATGAACTTAAAATGTTAACTGCATCCCACTACATCAATGTTTACAGCAGCACAATTCACAATAGCCAAGTTATGTAACCAGCCCAAGTGCTGTTAACAGATGAATGGTTAAAGAAAATGTGGTATATATGCACAATAAAGTTTTAGTCAGCCACAAAGAAGTCTCTTGGTACCAACACTTGTGGAAGATGGGTAGGAACGGAAGTTGGGCAGAAAGGAAAAACATACTGCAATGGAAGACTAGTGACAGTCCTGAGCAAACCCTAGGAAACCGTGATGCTCCAAAGGCACATTTGAGTTGTCCCCTGCTCTGCTGAGGTGAAAAGTCCTTTTTAGACCTATGGTGGTCTCTCATGAATGTTAGTTACCCTCTGAAGAAATCTTGGATAAGTTGGCCTTCAACAGCCAAGGCAATAACTGAAAGAATATACAATGATGTGGGTTACCCAAGGACACACACCTCTGCTTACAACGCTGAAAATAGAACAAAGAACTCCAATAACTAAGAGCTCATTGGGAATCCCTCAGGTGTCTAAGATCAATAAGTAGCAGCAATGTAGGTGAAATAAATGGATCCCTTGAGTTTACTTTACAGACACTACGGAAAAAATGGGCAATCTGGCTCAGGTTGGACTAAGACCTGGTATTGAAATAATAACCATTCTTATTTGTCTGTCTTAAAACACATTTAATACACTGTCACATCCACTGTTGATCTTGCTATCAACACTGTTAGAGAAGAATAGAGAAGGAAGCATCATCTCTAATCCAGGACACTCAGGATCTGAAGGGACAATGGTTTCCCTATAGTCCTTTGGTATGTTCAGGGCTCAAGTCTTGACTTACAAGTCTTAGATACCACATGAGACTTTTCACTCCCATCTACTTTTAATCTAATGGAATGCCTCATTTATGAAGCCTAGCCCAGCTCAGAAATTCAGCCCTGTTGCATGTACACAGTCCCAAATCTTGAAGGAAATGGTATTCTCAGTACCCCTGTCACCAGTTCCCCAAATTCACAAAGCTCAGGCATTTGACATTCTTCCCATTTTTCTTATTTAGACCATGGCAATCCTATTAGGTACTCACCTCATAATTTTGTCATACACTAGTGTCAATAAACTACTGAATTCGCATCTTCACTTCAAAACTGGGACTTGAGATACCTGGATCCTATGGAAATCTTGGACAAAACATTCCCTGTATCCGGGACTCAGTTTCTGCATTTCTGAACTGATGTGTTGGGCTAGATGATCTCTGTAGTTCTTTCTTTGAAATGAAGACCATGAATATAAAAACTGACTGTTAATGGCTCCTAACACTCTGTAAGACTGTTGAATCATGCTCCTCAGGTGCCACCAATAACAACTTCTATTGCTGCTTTCTTTCTTTCATGCTGTGATCTTCTGAGTCTCAGTCACATGTTTCTGCTGGAGTGACAGTGCTGCTACTATTACTCCAACAATTAAGAACAAGTAGGCAGGCTATAACTTCTTTTTATTTTTCCAAAAATAAAAAAAAGCTAAAAGAATATATTAAAGGAAGTTTCATGAAATCTTAACTCCCTTGTGTATACATGAACCAGTTTTTCAGAATTGCCTGAGACCAGAGTATTCAGACCTAGGAACCTATATATTTAGAATATAAATGTAAATTATTGATATTTCTATAGAGAAAACTGCAGAGATCATCTGGTCAACAAATGATTTTATGAATAAGGTAATCACATTCCAAATATAGGAAGAATGTACTGTGCATAAGTCTTTACCACTGAAAATGAAAGGGTAATTTTGAAATTATACCCTACAACTTTATTTTATTTTTAATTGTTATTCAGACAATAATTGTGGAAGAGAGATATAAGTGATTATCCTCATTATAAAGACTGCTGAACAACTCTATACCTCCAAACAATTAGTTAGGTTTTTAATTGGTCCGAGCATCTGAGAAGAAGAGCCACTGTATCAGGTCCCAAAACCACCGGGCCTTTCCAATCCACTTTGGATGCATTTTCTTTCTCAAGAAGAGAGGAACTTGGAAGACTTAAAGCAACACAATAACCTTAGAAATTAGATTTGTTAGCCCAGTCTTTGCCCACGGGCATAAATGATGATAACGATACAAAACACTAATCTTCCAGAAATGTGGACTAAGAGATGTATGCTTTTCTCTTAGCATTTCTCTAACTCTAGTCTTACCATGTCCCCAGATGTTTTTATCCTTTAAATAAAATCCAGGAAGAATGCTCCAGCTAAACTGACCTTGTCCTTGCCTCCTATATTTAAGCACAACTACCACTGCCTCCCTCCTTCCTATCTTGGGCATTCAAATCATTTCTCACAGAAATTCTGAGAAGCTAATTTCCACTAAATAATAATGAATCCAAAGAGTTTCATGTGTTATTCCTTTCCCAAGTTTTGTTCTATAGTAGTAAAGAACATGGGGCGGGGGGAGGGAAATAATTTAAATCAAAGACTTTTGTCCCTAAAACTGAACTTTCATGCTGTGGTGGAGCAGGGAGGTGTGAAAGACATTTGCTGGAAGCAGTCACCCTGTCACTCTCTAATTGTACTGCATAGTTGCAATTGTACCTATACCATCTGGGCAGCAGGCCATGTGTCATGGTGAGTTTTTAGAAAATACCAATGTGCTTTTCTAATTTGAGATTTTTGGTATTGAAAGCAAAACATTCCTCTAGTCAACATTGACATTAATTTACAAAAAAAGGGTATAATTCAGTCATGATTACACCTGGCCAACCATTTCACCTTGAGGTAATTTCTCTGCCTTGAAACTATGGTGCTCACTGTTTTTCTTTTCATTTCCAGTTTCCCTGAAGATATTTATATGTGAAAAAAACAAGAGTAAAAATATACTTGGGTTCTTATTTGCACAAAACACCCACAAAATTAGGGCGAAACACAACACCAAGCATTCCCTGCCTCCCCCGCTTAACTGTCCATCAAGACACAAAAACTTGAGCTAAGCAATTGAGTCTTACATTTATATCTACATGACATTTAGGAAAATTGAAGACTGGAAGCTACACATACAAGTAAAACCAGTGATTAGAGACAATGAGATTCAGTCTAGAGAAAAATAAACAGCAATATTATTAAAGAGACACTGGCAAGTCCTTTGGACCCCAAATATAGACTACACCAAAAAGTCAACAGTTCTAGAATTCATCACAAATGTAAGCATGGATTTCTTTTAACACCAATAAAAAATGTTTTTCTGCAATTGTGCATTATGTCAGAAACACTTGGAACTCACATATTTGAAATATAATTTTAAAATTCTCCCAAGTGCCATTTACTAAGAGGCAGGCAACCAGAGACATAGAGAACACAGATTTTTGAAGGCAGTCAGTGAAAATTCGACCCTGTCACCAGCTATAGAATCCTGATGATGTAATTTCTCTTGGTTTCTGAGTCTATTTACATGAATGGGCTCCTGATTCTTACAACTCATGGCTGTTGTGAGGTTTAAATGAGATATCACACAGTGCCTGACAGATATATGCATCCGATAAATAATGGCCACTAAATGACCTTATAATGATTTTAATTTCAACTCAATAATTGTTTCCATTCCACAATACATTTCATGTTGAACCAACAAGGAGTGTACCTCTGGGAAGAGATGAGATAGGAATCGAGATGAAACTGAAGAGCTTGGGGAAGGGTATAATGTCTAACTTCATGCCAAACTGAGATAAGCTCTGCAGGTGGGCACAAAACCCAGTGTGAACAAGTGTAAACAAACGTGGTTAGCAAGGATGTGTATCCTGGGTGATTGACAACCCAAGAAAGAATGAGGACACTAAACTGGAGAGGGATGTTCAGACTGCTGAAAGATGCAACATGTCAGATGCAGAGACAGGAAAACCTGGATGGAGCCTTGCCAGCAGATGTGGCCAAGAGCATACAAAATGGCTTTGTGACTTCCCAGATTTGTGTGGATTCTGACTGAAGAAAAGATGCAACCACCTTGTTTGGAAGAAGCCAGAACATACATAATTCAAGGTAGGATAATAGCAAAGTAAAACCAAAGTTAATCACAGGTAAAAATAAGTAAAGAATATATCCATCATGTAGGGAATGGAGGGGTAGTGAAATACACATCAAAAAGATCCAAAGAAGAAAAATGATACTTAAACATGGTCAATATTCTGATGATGATAACAACAGCACTAATAAAACACTTGAAGCCTTGTTGGAGTTGTGTTTTCCAACAACTCTGCTTGGTATTACCATTATCCCTATTTCCAGATTAGTAAAAGCTAAGCAGGCCTGTGAAAATGGGGCAACTTCAGGATATGTGAAAATGTTGAGAGGGAGAATTACAGATGGAAAAGAGAACATGAACAACAGCAAATAAGAGGAATTGGCACATTTATTCAACAAAATTAGAATGGCCCTGCCTGACACACTCAGATTGAACAGAGGAGAGTACTGGGAGATGAGTCTGTACGGAAAGTTTGTAGACAGCTTTGGCAGCAGAGAGTCATTGAAGTTATCAACAAAATGAAGTGATAACAAAAAGCTCCACTGTACAAAGTCTGATATGACTGAAGAATATAGAATGCATTAGAGTGTAGGAAAAGAGCTATAAAGAGCTTAGAGGTTATTGAAAAAATGTGTCAAAGTAATAGTAATACTTCCCAGTTACCCTTGATACCTTTCAAAGCAGAAAATTGACCTTGAAATAACCTTATTTTGTAGGCTGTCCTCTTATACTTTTGTGGAATGCAGAACTGAAGAGAATGGAAACTCCGTATTTCTGGAATTCTGGATATACTGGAGATTCATAGCCTAGAAGTAGACTGATCAGAATGGGAAAATTGGGATCAGGTTGTTTTCTCATAGGTTGATAAAGTTTCTCAGGAATGAAAGGAGAAAAGCCCACCTCCAGTTTCTACTCGGATTCTTTCATTTTATACTGGCACCCCAATAATGCTGGGAAAAGAGAACTAAATGAAACAATTTGGGACCTTTACTCCAACTTTTTATTTCAACCTTACCAATTGTCATAAGCTCAACACTACATCATCTCTGGAATTTTATAATAAGGGCCCCTAAACCTTTCTACTTACTGCTCTGAGGAAAAGGAAAGAACACTTGCAAGGAGTTAGCCTTTGGAGGAGTGAGATGGAATCATGAGGGCAAAGAGTGTCCAGAAAGAAAGATGCCGGGGGCATGATTCAGAACAGAGAGGCGAGGACTCCAAAAACAAGCCCCAAGCCAACATTACTAAAGCTGCCTCTAATTATGTATGGTCCAGGCACTATGAGTGTTTAGATAAAAAGTCAATTAGGAAACTACACAAAACTCACAGTACTTCCCTATTTTCCTATTTCTTAGAACCCTCGCTTTTAAAAAACCCAGACATTTGATGAAATATTAGTTTACAATAACCAAGAACCGTTGAAGTGAGATGTCATGTTATAGAGCATCTGTGAGCCACAAGGTGAGAGGGGCACCTCGCACTCCACCTCAGTCCAGATTTCTTTCCATTGCTCCAGCACCATCTTAGAGAAAAGCAGCATTCAAAGTAATGACCATTTGGACTTAAATTGCCCTGAATTCTCCAGTTCTTTTGCCCCATTCCCTCCCATTAGTGGCAGCCACAGAACAATATTGCACAACTATGCACAACAGTCTCCTGAAGCGACAACCTGGCGCTGTTCAACAGGAGCCGAGTTCCCCCATTGGGCTTACATGTTAGAACTGAGTGATCTGCATGATAACCATATGTTGAATGGACTGATTTAACCTGTTAGACTTGTGAAGTTATCAGGTAGGGAGAAAAGGAAAAGATCACGGATATGTTAAAGACTGGAAATGTGTAAAGATAGCTAATCATGGAGCCAGGCAACTTGAGATAAAAACCAGTCATGGTGTACCCATGTGTAAGACATTTAATCTCTCTGGGCTTAATTTTCTCATCTGTGAAATAAGAGAGATTGAACCAAAAAACTGATGGAATCTTTTAAGGTGGAACATTCCATGATTCAAAGAAATAGCCAGTAAATTGAGACTCCATCAGCAGATGGCCAAGCCGGCAGGGTCCAGAAAGTGACAGCTCCTTGGCTACCCAATTACACCTTTCAAAGAAAAATAGGAAGTACCCGACTGCTTCCAATTATAATATGCGCTGTGCTGGGGAAAGACAAAGTCAAATGTGTTAAAGGCCTAATGAGGTGTGTGGGAGCAACCTCCCTCTGCAGTTTGCAGCTTTTTCGCACTGTTAGCTCGCACTGCCCAGTCAGCAGACATGGAGCGAGAGTCTAGGGAGAAGATGTTTTCCAAGAGGATGACACAAAAGAAACCACACCAATGCCTTGATTTTATGTTTTCAGAGAAAGCGAACAGAGGGTTCTGAAATATCATTTTGCTTTCAGCATCAACATCCTAATAAGAGAAATGCCAGATGTGTTGGAAATGGAGCCTGATCCATTCTGTAGAGGAGTTAGCAGTTTAGCCAAGCTCCAGGAAATCCAGATGAAACCCATATGGAATTGTCACTATTGCTGTCATCAAGACATGAATTACACACATCAATATATGGCTGGGCAATGAAGAGCATTGGAAAGTGCTCTAGTGTTCCTTGCAAGGAAGCTCACCTGCTGCAAGGGTTTTACCTTGCTTCTGCTGCTCATGTGGCTAAAATAGCTAACTGAAGATATATTTATTTGTGAAACTACACAAGTGAATTATTGCTTATTAAACCCAATAGGATTATCAGAACTGATTGTGAAGAAAAGGACATATTACATATATTAAAAGTTCAGTTCCTGTGTATGATTAAAATGTTATTCTAAAATACATATTTCAGAAGACTCTTTCAAATTCTGGGATTTTAGCATTCTTAGACTGGAGAAAAACATCAAGAAATCTTTATCTGTCTCTAGATCAGGATTCATAAATTTTTTTTTTTGTTAAGGTCCTCTCTCCTCCCTGATATAGATGCCATAATCATTCTTAGTAGCTGGATGTTTTATCTCATGGTTGCAGGAATTCATCCTTATACAACTCCACTCTTCATTCCTCCTGTCATAGAGTGCTTTACTTTAATTAGAACAGCTGGGTAATTGTGTTGGAGATTCAAAAGATTAAATTAATTGTATATTTTAATTGATAAAGTTTTTAAATAGATTTCACTAAATTCTGTGATGAATTCTGATTGGACATTATAATGATTGCAAAACAAGCACAACCTCTCTATGAGCACTGGGGTCTTAGCCACATGTTTTAAAAAGTCCATCTATAACAGAGAGCTGATCCCTTTCTTCAGTTGCACCTCAATATTTCTCTATTTAAATACCTAAATATGGTAGGACACGATTTTATACAAGGAAGTACACAGAGCTTCATTTTTAATGATATGATTAATGCAGTTAAGATCTTTGGTAACAATTTTGAAACATTTATGATCACTACTTCATCTGAATTTGTTTTTTCTCACCAGAAACTAAACAGTCCAGGAGTTTTCAACATGAGTTATAAAGTTTTTTTTTAATTTATCTGTTTAATATCCCCATGTTAATACACCGCCAATGAGACCTTTTCATTATCTTCCAATCATTTGTGACTATAAGCTTTTAAATAAAATTGTATCATCACACAGGAAGGAAATAAAATAGAATTTCAAATTCTTTCAACAACCTTACTTACAATCCTGAAGAGAGAATGTTGAACCATGGCTTTAGAACCTTTATTATGATATTATTTGACTTGGACCAGATACAAATAATGATGTGAATCCAGTATAAAGCTGAATCTTTGTTTTTCAAAACTTCTTTATTCTCCAAATGTTCCACTTTAGTGTTCAAACCTCTTTATTATATAAAGGGATGTTAGATTTTTATAGTGAGTGAAGAAATTATCAAGATTCTTCTGTTATAAGAAAATGAATTTATTGTCATTGTTCACATTTCTGCACTTGCTTTATCAGACCAAATCCGCACCATGCCCAAGATCTAAAGGAGCCTTGATTCTCCATCTTTATCTCTACCCACCCATTTTTCTGCTATGTCCCGATATTATTCCGGCACATTATTCCAGATAGCCTATGCCAACGGACTGAAATTGACAACTCAGAAAACATTGTTTGCTCTCCTGGAAACACTCTTTAAGATGAATCTTTAAGTTACTGAGATTTTTCAGGATAAGAAATTATGTGGAAATTTCTCCTTAAAGCCAGAGGAAAATGTCAGAGAAAGAATCCTTAGGGAAGTGAATATCAAAATCTAGAAAAAGAGGATCTGACAGATTTTTTTGTTTTGCTCTCCTTTGTTTTCTTTAAAAAAAAAAAAAAAGCAAGAAGGACAGTGAGAGAGAGGGAGAGAGAGAGAGAGAATCAATTTTTATTGAGTTTTTCACATGGCTTTTGTTGCTCTGACACTTAGTTGTGTACGCAGTGCTGGGATTTGAACCCATGTACTTGAGCATGCTGGGCAAGTGCTGTAACCACCGAGCCACCGTTCCAGCTTTCCGTTTTGTTTTCTTAACTTAAGACCCAAACCTCATCAGTCAACAGGTGATCTTCTAGTGGTACATTGAGAAGGCTTCAGAAGGCCCCATATGAAAAAATAACCCTTTCCAAATTTTCATGAACTTAAAATCCCATTGTGACAGTTTTATTATTAGGCATATAAATTGAAACACTTCTAGGGAGAAAAATGGCTGTTGTTAACTGAGACCATCATAAAAAGATGACCCTGTGGCACCTTAATGTTTTGACTTTTTATAATTATAACATTATACCATCATAGAAATAAAAGGTATCTGAAAGGAAGTATTAATTGTAGAAATGGAGTACAAGGACTCTGGGTTTCCAAGGCAAACTAAATGAAAAAGGCAAAGAAAGAACACAAAAATAAAGGACAGACCAAAACACCTATGTCAACTTCACATGTTGTCTAGGTCTAGCCTTTCCCCAATACGTTGGAGAGATCAAGTGCCAAGAAACCCAGAAATAAGTCCATAATGTATTAGAAAAACTGGGAGGACATTTAGCACCCAAACTCTAACATTGATTTCAAAGATTTGCTTCATGATTACTAGAAATTTAAACTTAAGATCAATAAAACAAATCAGGGGGGAAAAAGGGCTTAAACATTTACCCTAAGCAATTTTGGGAATGGAAAATTTGATGCCAAATGAACAAAGTAAATGGCAAGACAAAGCAGAAATTTTACGATGCCTCAACCTCATTCCCTCAGAATATGAAGCTTTTCCTCACCCTCATCATCAGGGTTGTTTCTGACCTCAATTTAATTTAGCAGTGAGGATGAGTCTCTAATCCCTGAAGAATTACCCTGAACTCCACCAGACCTCATTGTATTCCCTTAAATCAGCTTTATTTCCACTGGCAAATCAGCCATCCATCAACTGTGAACTTGAACTAGTCACTGCCGCTTCAGAGTAGGAGTTCTAACCCCTTCGCACCCCCATCTCATCACTGACCTACCAATTGAGAACAGGCAATGAAATATCATTTACACTCATTTCAAAAATAAAAAATAATGTCAAGTATTTCCAGTTTTAGTCTCTCTCAACATTCATTACTGCATTTTATATTTATTTGCCGGAACATAGTAACAGGGTCATTCGTTAAGCAGAGCACAGTGCCTGGTGGTGTAATCTGCCTCAGTGACTATTGCAGAATTTTTCTGCAGTAATTTTTTTAAAAATATGGACAACTCAGATGAAGAGAAATACCCAGAGCAGGTGGATGCCTAATAGTGACTTATTACTCCACCAACGCAGATTCTATGGGTACCTCAATGAACAGGGTGATTTCATCTTCGAGGGAGATTCCTCTGAAAGTGCTATCATCCTGTCATGAATAATTGATCATCACACTGTTCAGGAAGAAAACAACAGATGTGATAAACAATGCTGTGCATGTGACAAACAGGGAACTTGTAGTTTATTATTTCGCTGCCTATTATTTCACCATTTGTGAAGACGCCATAGGCAAAGTCACCCAGTCTCTGCAGGAGTGTGTAAACTGCATGACAAGTAAAAGATAATAACGAAGTGATTTAACCCTGATTATGCCCTGGTCGCTTTGGGTTTTGTGGAAAAGCCTCTTCCTGGCTTTCTGGAACTGAACAGTTAGATGTTTCCTTTTGGTCCTTTTTCTCTTCCATTTCAGCTCTCTTCTTACTGTGGGTGTCCTGCAAGCCCTAAGGGTCCATTTACCTGTGTAACATCAATCTACCGCAAGTCTTTAATTTCAGGGTTCCACCTAACCTTCCTCCCCAAGTGAGGCAGTATGTTCAAAATTTGTACTTCTTTCTTCTCGTTGGTTAAAATCTTATCCTTTCTCTTCCCCATTGTGCTGACTTGTAGTAGGAAAGTAATAAGATTAGAATAAACCAAATTAAACCCAACATCCTGATGAATGGTAAGTTTCTACTGACCTAGCTAATTAGTGGATTTTTTTGTAGAAAACAAAACAATGGAGCCAAAAGTCTGTACTTTTCATTAAATCCTCCTAACTTACCCATTTCTGATGTCTCCTGAAAATCAGACCATACATCAGAAGAAACCAGATTCATAACAAGTTGATGCTCTAGGTGAAATCATTCAGGATATATAAGCCTATATAGTTTTCATTTATTTCTATAAATAAAGATGGAAAAGAGATAAAACATATGAAAATGAAGACATTATATTAAAAGAATGTATTTCTTTGAGCCCCTGGCAAATGATGAAAACCATCTTAAAAGATCCAGGAAGAAATAATGAAAAGAAATTTCCCTGAATTTTTGAATTTGTGATTCCACAGAAGTGAGGCATTTTTAAAGAGAGACAGAGAGAGAGAGAGAGAGGAGAATGAATTTTATTTAGTTTTTCGTATGATCTTTGTCGCTCCAACACTTCGCAGTGTACGTGGTGCTGGGGTTTGAACCTGCATCCTTGCGCATGCCAGGTAAGTTCCACAACTGCTGAGTTACCGCTTCAGCCCCAAAATAGGGGAATTTTATCTTCCAACACCAACACACTGAGGTTTCATTTCAGATAGACGCAGTCAAAAGCATAGTGCTACTTCTCCAGTCAGCTTCAATCTGGGAGGCTATCTTCTCAAAAGGGACAAGATGTCATCATTTCTCAGCCTCCCAGAACCTTCCTATTGCTGAGGAAAAGTGTTGGGCAAAAGGGACCCAATATCAGACCCTTTTTCCTCTGCCCAATCTCATTCTTGGAAGGAATGTATACATTGGGTGTACCGTCATTGAGGATACTGATGTACTGATCACCCTTCCTGTGGCTCATGGGTGTTGGTTCTGTGTCAAGAGAAACAAACCAGAAACACCAAAGGCAACTTCCCTCCCTCCACCTAGCATTCATCTCTTAAAGTAGGAGTGTCACTCAGAAGTAACGTTGCCATTGTCCCCACCATCAACTCTAGAGCTGTGACCTGGGATAAGCTAAAATACAGGCAGTACCTAACCATTTTGGAAACTGGCTTTTTTGCAACCAAGTGTAGAGAAGTTCAATCCAAAGTTAACCATCAAAAATAGTGGCGGTTGTTAGATCCACTGAACATATAGGTTGATTTGTTTATTAAAGAGAATTAGGGAAGGAGAGAGTTAGAAGAACTCTTTCTGTTTTCAGAAAAAAAGAATAACAAATGCTAAGCTGGAAGCTATTTTCTCAAAGTATTTTGAACTGTATTGGAGTAGTCTAGAAAGCAAGTTAATTTCCAGAGCATTATTGAAAATCATAAGACAAATGGTAAACTAGTAATGGAGCTTAACAGCAAGATACAGCCAGGAAAAAAAAGTGCCGCCAAACTACTGTAATCCAGAGCCACCAGGGGCATATCCAAACTGTTGCTCCCTAAGGAACAATTTCAAAGGTCTTCACTATTGGGTGAAATAGGCTTCACTAAAATGATCCAGCCAATCACTAAACAAAACCTAAACTAAATTAATTAATTAATTAATTAATAACAGAAACAAAAACAATGACAAGCCCTGGAGGGGGAGTCTAGTAGAGCCCAGAGTTTCTACTATAGATTATCTAAAATGTCCAGTTGACAGCAAATATTACAAAATTTTTAAAGAAACAGACCACGCACTTCTTGAGGTAGGGGGAGAGAAGCAGGCTACAGAAATTTCCAGTGAGAGTGAGATTAAATTAGATATCAGATTTAGCAAGAAAAGATTTCAAGGTAGTCATTTTTTCTTTTAGTTTTGAACAGTCATAAAAACTTTTAACAAAATAATATAAAATGTGTATAGTTCCTGGATATTAGATTTACCCCCAGGAGTGCCCCACCCTTATCCCTCCCTTCCTTTACCCATAATATCTCTAAAAAAGTATTAGGTTGTATAACATTACACCTTATCTGGATTTAACACATGATAATAGACCACCTTTCTCAATGGCCAGGGTCTAGTTCCAGCCTCCACAGATGAGTGGAGACATTCGAACCTTGGTTTTCTGGGTTACGCTGATTTCACTCAGCATAATTTCTTCCATAACCATCCATTTATCTTCAAAGGCTACAATATCATTATTTCTAATTGCTGTGTAAAATTCCAAGGTATAAATGTACCACAGTTTTTGGATCCATTCATCCAGTGAGGGACATCTGGGTTGTTTCCATAATCTAGCAATAATAAATTGAGCTGCTATGAACATAGATATTGCTGTGTCACTATAATGTGCTGATTCTAAATCCCCTGGAAAAATACCCAGAAGTGGAATAGCAGGATCGTATGGTGGGCTCATCCATAGTTTTTTGAGGATTCTCCACACTGCTTTCCAGAGGGGCTGTACCAGTCTGCAGCTCCACCAACAGTGTGTTAGTGTGCCTGTCTCTCCACAGCCCCTCCTCCAACATCTATTAACATATGTGAAGAAATAAGTGAAAAGATGATTAAAGAAATAAAAGGATATATGATAACAATGTGGTATCAAAATTAGAATATTCAATAAAGAGAAATAATTCATAAGAAAAGACCAAACGAAAATTTTGGAGTTGAAACATATAGGAACTGAAATTTTAAAAAGATTACTAGAGATGATTAACAGGAGATTTAAACTGACATAATAAGGACATTTTCTATAGGCTACAAGCAAGTGATTCCAAGTAGAAATTCAATACATAACACACAGAGAGATAGAATATCAGTAAAAGTAACCCTAAAGTTATGAATATCAGCACTTATGCTTATCTTTCCCTTTTCTCTCTTAAGTAATTGAAAAAACAATTATGCAAACAATATGTATTGTTCTAGTCAACTTTTCATCACTTGGCTAAAATACCTAACAAGGGGAACTTAGAGGAGGACAAGTTTATCTTGGCCTCGCAGTTTCAGATGTTTCAGTCCGGGGTCAGCTGATTGTATTGATCAGGCTGAGGTGAGACAGAACATCATGAGAGAAAGGAGTGACAGAGAAAAGCTTAGCTCCTGGCAGCCAGGAGCCAGAGAGAGAGAGAGAGAAAGAGAAGGGGGAACGAGAAAAAGAGGGGAGAGAGAGAGAGAGAGAGAAAGGAGAGAGAGAGAGAAAGGAGAGAGAGAGGGAAAGGAGAGAGAGAGAGGCAATGCAAGCACATGAGGATATGAGGAGTCAGGGACAAAATATAATCCCCAAGTGTGTATGCCATTGATCTACTTCTACCAGCCATGCTCACCCTGCCTAGTAATCCATTCAAATTATTAATCCATCAAGTGTATTAATCTACAGATGGAATTACATGGACTTTCCATGTAAGATCTTCAGGAGATATCTTATATTTAAACCATAACATTTATTTAGTTCGTTGAGCTTATAACATACAAAAAGCAATATCACATTAGAGTTTCTTCACCAGAAAATATTTACTTAATAAAAAAATGCAATAAAGAAGGAACAAAAAAATGAGACATAAAAATAGAATAAAAGATTCAAGTATAAATCCAATTATACCAAAAATAGCAATATATGTGAAAAGATCCAAAAACCCAAAGAAAAGACAGGAAATTTCCAGACTGGATAAGGAGCAAACAGAAGAAAAGATCCAATTGAATATTATCTACAGGATACATAACCTCGATTACAAAGCTTATGTATACACTGATAATAAAGGAAACAACATATTAGGTGAAGAGCAAGCATGAGAAAACCTGAGTACCTGTACCTGAAAACAGCATAACAAATTATTAGACATGAAGGAGGATATTTTATTGTGACAGAAATGTTTATAAATCAGAAAATCATATAAATCATGCACATACATGTGCCCAGTAACAGAGTTCCAAAATGCATGAGGCAAAATTTTAAATTGGCGGAAAAATAGAAAATTCAAATATAATAATTGGATATTTCAATAGCCTGCTTCCAATACTGAAAAAACTAACCAGGTATAAGGTCAAAAAGAAATAAGACAGTGGAACAACTTACAGCAAATAAAACAGACACTGATCAAACAGTGTATCTAACAACAACAGAAAACACATTCTTCTCAAATGGCCATAGAACATTCTCTGGAATAGGGAATACGCCAGGAAATGAAACAATTCTCATTAAAGTATTAAAAACCATAACGTAATCAAATTAGGAAAAAAGAGCAGAGAGGAATTTAGAGAATCACAAATATGTGGAATGAAAAAACACATTCCTTAGTAAATCAATAAGAAGTGGGAGAATCAAAGAAGAAATCAAGAGGAAAATTAGAAAATATTTGCAAAGAATAAAAATAAAGACACAAAATACAAAAACCTATAGGACACAGCTAAAACAGTACTTAGAGGGAAAGTTAGAACTGCAAATTCCTACATTTATTAAAGAAGATCTCAGTTCCTACATTTATTAAAGGAAGATTTCAACTCCTGTATTTACTAAAGAAGATTTAATCTTCCACATCAAGCCAATGAAAAAGGAGAGCAAGCCAAACTTAGTGAAAGTAGGAGCAAGGAAATAAAATCATTAGTGTATAAATTAATGAGATAGAATACAAAAAACATAATCATAAAAGTCATCCAGGTGTGGTGCTGCACACCTGTAATCTCAGTGACTTGGGAGGCTGAGAAAAAAGGATCACAAGTTTGAGGCCAGCCTCAGTAACTTAGCAAAGTCCTCAGCAACTTAGTGCAATCCTGCTTCAAAATAAAAAAATAAAAAGAGCTTGGGATGTGGCTCAGAGGTAACGTGCTCCTGGGTTAAATCCCTAGTATGGAAAACAGAAAAAAAAAAGCCCATTTAAAAAAAAAATCAACCAAATAAATTCAATGCTTACCAAGAGGAACACACTTCCCCTTTCACCCTGTTTTTACAAATGAAAAATAAAAATTATGATAGAGTTCATAGCTTTCCTTGAAAATGTAATTAAATATTACATAACTAAAAGAGTTCATGAGTACACGGCTCATTGAATACATATGAAGAAAATGTTGCTATTATCACTCCAAGAACAATAGTTAATAAGTGATTAATAAGTCAGTATCTAGTGGGTGGAATATGTCCAACTGAGAATAATAAATTATATCATCATCTGATCTTATTTCTGAAGGCTCCAAATTTCTCCCTGCACCGTTCAATAATTTCAAATGATTACATATTAAAAATTAGATTAAAATAATTAAATAATTAAAATTAAAAATAATTCTGAGTTAAATTTAGAGATGCTCCATTACTTGAGCAGGTACTTAATATATTACATGATCAGTTCCGACTGGTCCTTACCAAACTGAATGACATACAAGAAGTTTAAATCTAAGAGGATAGGATGTTATTTTTAAAGTGCAAATCCTGGAAATTTGGCAACAACCTGCTTAAGGGAAACATTTGAAATTTGTTGGCTGTTGTATGGGTGTGGATTCTGTCTTTATTGGTTATAAGCAGCGAAATCTAGGCAAATTGATTTTCTGTTTCTTCACCTGTAAAGTAAGTCTGAGCAGAAGAACAAATCACCTCTTTCAGTTTTTGGCATTGGTTACATAAACGTCACTTCCCTTCTCACGGAAAACAATAGTAATAATAGTAATAATTACTGTACCTGTGGTGGATATTTTCAGCTGCAAATAGTTTGATGCTTATATGCCTCACTGAATAAGACGTCCAGGAGTAGTTCTCAGAGTCAGTCATCATTGAAGACATGGGCTGCTTTCATCTTTCTGCCTGCCACCACCTAGCATGTGGTTGTCCTGCAGGAAGGCAGAAGATGCTTGCGGCACCTCCAGGTATCACGGCTACAACCTGGGCAGGAAGAGAAGCATGCAAGCCAAGTTATTCATTTTCAGGAGCATGCACCAGGGGACCCAGTGAATTTCACATACAGGGACTGAACAAAACTGTGTCACCAGGCCACCAGCTGCCAAGGGAGAGAGCAGTTCTATCAGCCAATTAGCAATGAGTGCTTCGGTGTTACGTACTGGTAACATTTTATGGAGTTAATGAAGTTAATTCTTCCATCAACCCCTTTTTACAAAAGAAGAAACTGAGGCACAGACAGGTGAAACTACTTGTCAAAGGCCCCCCTCAGAAAAATTGCTAGTAGTTATACTGTCTTTGTTCAAATTCAAAAAGTGTCTCCTTTAATAATTACAAAAAGGTAAGTTTTCCTCTTTGCTGAACCAGTTTTACCTCAAGGTTCATGTCTTGGTGATTAGGGTTGAGACTCCTTCTGTCCTCATTGGCATCTGTGGCATGGGATCCTTTGAGTAAACTACAACCTGAGTAACCATAAATCAGGGTTGAATCACACAGCTAGGACCAGCAGCACTGAAATCTGCATGGGAAGTTTTACCATAGATCACCCTTCTATCCAACACATTTCATTTGCCATCTGAGGTTACGTACGAGAAAAAAAGTAGGGTGTCCTTACTGAGGATATTATTTGGCCTGTCAAAGAAGAACATTTGTTCTAAAACTTCTACTGCATCCTACTACAGTCATCTCTAACAATGCAAAGCAACAGTGCCTTTGCCAGCCAAATGTGTTACAGTCCAGGTTGCCTTCTTTCATAATGTGTGACAGCCTCTGTTGCCTGTGGATTAACATAAACTGTCTTTGGAAGCTGTGGGAATCAAGCCTGAAAAGGTATGGCACAGATTCGTACCAAAGGTATATGCCAGGGTCACACTGGCATTGTCCCCCACCAGGGGGACAATCACAGGAACAGGTCTAAGTTCTGTATCTAAGCCACTATACAGAACAGGAGCATAGAGAGAGGAAAAGAAAAAAAACCTACCACCAGAAAAGAGGTAGGAGGGAAATGATTTTTCAGAGGAGCCAATATCCAGAGCCAAACATGACAAGAAGACTATAAAGCACTCAGAGACTCACAAGAAATTTTAAGGAAGTCACTGAATCTCCTGCAGATCTTGTAATGAGAAGATCGATCTATTACAAAAATGCATGAATGCATTTCCAAGGAAAGGTGACACAAATGACATCTGGGTGATCTCCACGTAACAGCGATGCTTATGCCTAGGTTTACAAATGAAATTGCATCAAGCCAGGCGATGATACCTAAAGTGCTCTGTAAACAGTAAACTATTACATAGGTGGTAATTACTATTACTGCTTTTGTTGTTTTCTTTATTGTTATTAATCTGCAAGCATTTTGTTCATAGCTTTGCATATTATAAAGTCTATGCACTTATTGATTGGGTGATTGCATGGTTTCACAAAGGAAAAATTGACTTGTCAACACTGGCCAGACCCTTCTGCAACTTCCAGACTCTGGAGAAGAAACAAAAATTGACAATACAGATGATTCCTAGGAGACAAAACTTGGTGAGGGTCAGTCAACAGACAACACAAAATGAGGCCTGCTGAGCTGCTCCAAGAGGCTTACCCGGTCTGTTTACAAGAGAAGCATGCATCCTGATTGTAATAAGTGAGCTCTGAGGGCTAGACAGGCTCTTTAATCTCAGAAATGACACTGTGAACTCCAGTTCACCTGCTCGATTTATTTACATTGCTTTTGCCCGCTAACAAATCCAACTCTCCATCAGATTAATCAACATTTATCAGCCAGCGGCGGAAGCATCATTTCATAACGTAAGTAAAATAGAGAGGGAGTGAAATGGAATAGAGAGAGAATAAAACTCCCATTACTCTGTGGCTATTTTATTCTCTATGTATTTTATTCACATAATGAATGATGTACTTCTGACTTTAACAGCATAGCAACCCTGGGTTCTGTTGGTTTAATGCTTTCCCGCCAGGGACTGTGTAATTCAGTATGATATGCATAGAAGGATAAAAGAGAAGAATGGTCAGGTCCAAGTTTGGGGGCTTAAGATTGCCCAAGTAAACCAAAGATGGATTAAACACCAAGTTGTCCAGGGCCTAGGGATGTTTACCTAAATAAATTCAACAATCAACAAAATAATTTGCCCATATGGTATCATGCTCCATCAGTAGAAATCATTCATTTGTTCACACCAATTAGATACTAGAAACTGTTCTTGGTGTTAAACATAAAGTCATGAATAGAGCAAAATTCCTGACCCTCCCATCCCCTCTGCCAGGAGTTTACATTAGAGGGGGTTACAGACCATAAAACATACATTCATAAAACCCTTATTTTTATTTTTTTCCTAACATTTTTTAATTTGTTCAACATAGTCTTACTTATTGGAGGGAACTTTTATTCATGAACACATGGATATTGACAAAGCAAGTCACAGCTGATGCCAGTTCATGGTCTCCCCTCTTTGACTTCTCCCTGTTCCCATGTTTCCCTTACTTTACCCCCATATTAGTTGTACTTTTCATGGATGTCAAAGGTTTCTAACTACATTGATAACTTGCCAACTCTCTCCTTCCAGCTGCATTGATATCCCCTCTAATTCCCCCTTCCCTCTCTGTCCTCCTCCCTTCACCCCAAGAATCATAGCTATGGTTTCCTCTGCTCATGTAAAAATTCAAGCATGTTGAGGTTATTATTTAACTTACGCAACTTTGAATCTATCTCAGATCGTATTCTAGTTTCCACATATGAGAGAAAACACTTGGCCCTTGAGTCTCTGAGTCTGGGATATTTTACTCAAAGCATAATTTTTTCCATCTCCATCAATTTGACTGCAAATGCTATGATATTTTTCTCTCTAATAGCAGAGTAGAACTCCATTGTATATATTTACCACAGTTTTTGAATCCACTCGTCAAGTGAGGGGCATCTGGTTTGGTTCCATAGTTTAGCTATAGTAAATTGAGCTGCAATAAACATTGATATATCTATGTCTCTTCTGTATGCCAACTCTAGCTCTTTTGGGAAAATAACCAAGAGTGGGATAGCTAGGTCATAACATGGTTCCAGCCCTAGTTTTTTAAGGAGTCTCCACACAGCTTTCCAGAGTGGCTGTACAAGCTTGTAGTCACACCAACAGGGTATATAGCATGACTTTCTTTCCCACAACCCTCCAGTATCTGTTTTTGTTCATATTCTTCATTTTTGCCACTCTGACAGGAGTGAGGTGGAATCTCAATGAAGTTTTGATTTGCATTTCTCTTATTACTAGTGATATAGAACACTTTCCCATATATTTATGAGCTTTTTGGACTTCCTCTGTTAAGAAGTTTCTATTTAGCTCCTTAGCCCATTTATTTATTGGATTATTTGTGTTTTTAAACCCTTGTTTTTCAAATGAAACATTGATTCCACCTATACTACCAATATTTTAATGTTGATTATAATGATGATAAAATAAGGTATGTGGTAGTTCATTCATTGGTCAATACTGACTGCACAAGCAAAATACTTTTAGAAACTTGGTATGCTTTATTCATTTAATATTTTAGTTCAGATGTAAACACAAAGAGCCAAGAGCAAAATTCATATGTGAATGATTTAACAGATGATCAGGAAGTGAAAATGTTACCCAGATTACAAAGTATCACCCAGATCAAGAAATTGAATATTATAAATATGCAGAGCTCATTGTCTGGTCTTCCCAAATCACAGCTTCTCCCACCTCTCTGGAATTAAACTCTCTCCTGATTTATAATAGTACACATCAATTAGCCTATTTTTATAAGTTGCTAGATATGAAAGTAATTATTTTTGCATATAGCACTGCCTGGTCATTTTCAATCCTGTTTAGAAATCAGTTTTAAGCATGCCAGATTTATTTATCCATTACACTGTAGATAAGCATTAGGAATGTTTCCCATTTTGGGGATGTTAAGCATTGTGCTACTACAAATAATTTTGTACTTTCTTTTGTTATGTGTGGGCCCACTTTTCTGCTCATTTTCCAAAAAAAAAAAAAGTTGCTGGATCCTCACAGACATGAATATATTCGGATTTAGTAGGAAATGTCAGCACTTTCTTTCAAAGTGAATGTAACAGTTGGCCTTCCACCAGCCATCTTGGTAGGTATGGTAGTGATGCCTCATTAGAGTTTTAATTTGTACTTTTCTGTTGACTAATGTCTTACAGCACTGTCATATATTTGTGGAGATTTATTTACCTTTTCCTTGTGTAATGCTTGATTTTCTTTTCCAGCTGTTTTCTGGATTTTCTGTCTCTCCTGTTGATAGAAAGAGCTTATTTAAATATTTTGTATGCGTGTGGTACAAAATAACTCTGATTTTTAACTTCCATACTCTCTTAAATTTATCTACAATAATCAAAAATTATCAATTTTAATTCAGTTTATGTTGGCAATATTTTGTCTATAACTAGAGTTTATTCTGATCTATGTGAGAAATCTCTACCTATCCCAAATTAATAAAGTTATTTCATGTATTATCTTATGAATGAATTTTTTGCTTTTCTCATTACAATTTACAACACTCTAAAGAAAATTATTTTTGTTAACATGTAGTAGCTTTCCAGTATTTGTACTTTTTATCTGTTATGACAATCAAGTTAAACCAACACTATTTATGGAAAGAATGCTTTCCTTTGGTTTTATGGAACAAGTTAGTTTTGTGGTACAAGTTATCCATTGTAAGTTCATTTATGTGTGGTCTGCTTCTTATCAGTCTATCCTGTCTACTACATTATTCATCTATCTTCCCAATACCAGTCCTAACTATTGAAAAATTTATTGTTTTAATACTCATGAAATATTTCTATGTTTAAAATTTTCTCAACTCTTCTTGCCAATTTGATTATATATTTTAATAAACTTTATTTTCTGGAGAATTTTTAGGTTCACAGAAACATTGAACAAAAATACAGAGATGGCTTATATACATCCCTCCCTGGCAAAGGCATGTATTAGAGTTGAATCTGAAATGTCCCCCAAGGGCTCATGTGCTGAAGTTTGGTCCCTAGCCCAGCACTCTTCAGAGAGGGAGTGTTTGCAAAGTGGTTGGATCACAATAGCACTAACCTCATTAATGGTTTTCTCAATTGATAGATTTGTAACTGAATGGACTATTGGGAGGTGGTGGAAACTGTAGGATGTGAGACCTGGTTGAATGGAGTGTGTCCTTGTGTGTGTGCCCTTGGGGACTCTGTCTTGTCTCTGTCCCCTTCCTTTCCATTTCTGCTTTCTGGTCACTGTCAGGTGAGCAGCTCTGCTCCACCACAACCTTTCCTTCATGAATCTTTCTGCTTCACTGCAGGTCCACAGCAATAGAGCCAGCCAACTAAGGACCAGAAGCATAATAAATTTTTCTATCCACAAGTTGACTTCACCAAGTATTTTGTCACAGTGAAAAAAAGCTAACAAACATCACACACAGTCTCTTCCATTATCAAAATTATCGGTGTTAGAGCAGTACGTTTATTACAATTGATAAACCTACAGTGACACCTTGTTATTATCCAAGTCCATAGCTTACATCATAGTTCACCATTGGCACTGTATATTCTATGGGCTTTGATTAAGCAGGCAACGATGTGTATCTACCAGTATATACACCATAGTTTGAGTACCCTAAAATATCCTCGCTTTTCCTCCTATCAAAGCATCTTTCCATCTTCTCTTAACACCTAACAACCCTTGCTCTTTATACTGCCTTCAGAGCTTTGCCTTTTCCCAAGTGTCACATAGTTAGAAACAGGTAGCATGTAGCCTTTTCAAATTGCCTCTTTTCACTAAGTAATATGCATTCAGTAATTCTTCCATACCTTTTCGTTGCTATGCAGTGCATGTATTTTTAGCACTGAATAATATCCTGTTGTCTGGATGTTGCACATTTTATTTCTCCCTTAACCTTTGAAGACCTTTTAAGGACATCTTGGTTGTGTTTAGATTGTGGCAATTATGAATTAAGCTGCTATAAACGTCCATGTGCAGATTTTTGTGTGAACATAAGTTTTCAGCTCCTTTGGATAAATACTGAAGAACACAATTGCTGTATCATATTGTAAGATTATGCTTAGTTTGGAAAGGAACTGCTAAAATATCTTCCAAAGTTGCTGCATCAGTTTTTATTCCTACCGACAATAATGAAAATTCTTATTGTTCCATGTTCCTGCCTGCGTGCGTGTGTGCGTGTGTGTTTTGGAATTTGGATATTTTAGTGGATGTATAATATTATCTCACTAATTTTTTTAAGAGAGAGGAATAGTGAGAGAGAGAGAGAGAAAGAGAGAAAGACAGAATCAATCTTATTTAGTTTTTCATGTGACTGTCGTTGCTCTAACACTTCGTTGTATATGCAGTGCTGGGGTTTGAACCTGAGTCCTTGCGCATGGCAGACAAGTGCCATAACCGCTGAGCCACTGCTCCAGCCCTTGCTAATGTTTTAATTTGTGATTTCTGAATGACATAGATGTTAATCATATTTCTTATGCTTATTTGCCATCTTTGTGATTTGGTGAGGTGTCAGCTCAAGTCTTTTCTTTTTTTGTCAGGTTAGTTGTTTTATTATTATTGAGCTGTAAGATTCAGAATGTGTTTTAGTTAACAGTCCTTTATCAAATATGTCTTTTGAAAATATTTTCTCACAGTCTGCGGCTTATCTTCTTAACTCACTTTACGCTGTCTTTCAGAGAGCAGAGGTTTTAGTCTTAAGAAGTTTAGCTTATCCAATATATCTTCATGCCTTGTACCCTTGGTATATCTAAAAACCCCTTATCATACCCAAAGGTCATCTTTGTGTTCTCCTCCATTTTCTTTAGGGGCTTTATAGTTTGCCTCTTGAATTTAGGTGTGATCCATTTTGAGTTAACTTTGTGAGTGGTGTAAGTTATGTGTTCAGGTTCAGTTTATTTTACTTGTCTATGTCCAGTTGAAAAGACTGTCTTTGCTACATTGAGTTGTCTTTGCCCCTGTGTCAAAGTTCAGTTGGCAATACTTATATAGGTCTATTTCTGAGCTTTCTATTGTGTTCCTTATCTGCTTGCCTTTTTGTTTACTAGTACACTGTCCTGATTATTGTGTTATTTTTAATTTTTTATTGAGTTAACGTACAATCATAAATGCATATAAAGTAACAATATGACATGCATTTGTTCTTAAACCAGAATTACCCCCGAATCTCCCATACTCCAATCTCTTGATTCTTCTATATTCTGCCCCTACAAGTGACGTAAATGCTTAGACTGTGAATTTTCCAGAATTAAATGATCGCATAAGTATATTTAGATTCTCAGAGGTAAAGAGTACACTACATTGTCGACTATCTCCCTAGATCCTTCCTTATCCTCCCTCCCTCACTCCTCTCGCTGACCTATTTCCCTTCTCCCTCATCCCCTTCTCCCTCCCCCCCACATAATCTAATTATTGTATTTTAATAGTAAGTCAAAGTTGGTAGCATCAGTCCCAAAGCTTCATTTTTCTGCTTCAATACTGTTTTGCCTACTCCTGGTCTTTTGCTTCTGCATAAAACTTTAGAATCAGTTTTCTGATATCCAGATATAACTTCCTGGGATTATTACCAAAACTCTGTTGAATCTGTAGATCAAACTGAAAGCACAGGCATCTTGACAATGTTCAGTCTTTCTATCCATGAATGTGGAATATTTATCCATGTATTTAGCTCTTTTATTTAGTTCACCAGAGTTATATAGCTTTTTTCATATAAATCTTGCATCTTACTATATTTATATATAATTATTTCATTTGGGAGGCAGTATAAACTTAAATGGTATTATGTTTTTCATTTCAAATTTCACTCAGTCATTTCTGGATATAGGAAAATAAGTGACTTATTTTCTGTGTAGTTGATGAACTTGTATTTTAATGACATTTATTTGTCATTTACAGCTGTTTTTTATTTTTTGCTATTTTCATATTTTTAATTGACAATAATTATGTATGTTCATGGAGTATAATGTGACATTTTAATACATGTTTACAATGTGTAAAGGTAGGATTCCTGGCATCTCATTCATTATGTTTTTGCTCTGGGAGCAATTATAATTGAACTCAGGAACTCCTCACATATATGTTAAGCACACACTCTACCACTGACCTACACCCCCATCTCTTTCCTTTGTTTATCTTATTGCTTTAGCTAGGACTCCCTGTACAGTGTTGAAGGAAGGTGGAGTTCCGTCATGAATGGGTGTTGGATTTTGCTGGATGCTTTTTCTGCATCTATTCTTAGAATTATATGATTCTTCTCCTTTAGTTTATTGCATGGGAGATTAGGTAAATTTATTTTCAGATGTAACCAGCCTTGACTATCTCCAATGAATCTTTCTTGGTTATGGTATGCAATTCTGTTTATATCATTATATTTGATTTAATAATATTTTGTCAAGGATTTTGCAGTTGTACTCATGAGAGATATTGGTGTATAATTTTTTTCAGTTTTCGTAATCTCCAGGTCTGATGTTAATTTTAGGGTATTTCTGGTCTTTGTACAATAAGGAAATATCCATTTTCTGTGTTAGGGAAGAGATTGTAGAATTCAACAGTGAACTCTGTGGGGATGAGACCTTCTGTTTTGGGAGATCATTGTTCATTTTATTTCTTTAATGAATATTGGTCTATTGAGATTATTCTTCTTGCTTGAGGTTTGGCAGATGATGTCTTTCAAAACATTGAACAATTTCATCTACACAGTCAAAAATGTAGACATAGAGTTTGTTCACAGTATTCATTTATTATTCTTTTAATGTCCATGGAATCTATAGTGATGGTCCTTCATTCGTTTATAGTATTAATAATTCATATCTTCTCTTATCTTATTGAGCCTGGCTTGAAGCTTATTCTTTTTATTTATTCTTTTGTTTTAGATATACATGACATAAGATTATACAGTGGCATAATTATAAAAGCATGGAGTTGAACTTGTTCTGATTCAGTATCTAGTTTCCTCCTTCCCCGCCTTCCCTCCCTCCCTGTTTTTTTTTTTTTTTGTCTGTTTTTACATGTGTGACAATAGGATATACATTGACATTCTTATAAAAGCTTGGAACATACCTTGTTTTAACTCAGTCTTCAGTATTTCCTTTTCCTGTCCCTTCCTCCCACCTCCTGTTCTTGTTAGATATATTTGACAATGGGATAAACATTGACATTTTTACAAAAAATTGCTGTATTTTATTGATTCAAAGAACAATGTTTGGTTTTGTTGATTTTCCATTTTCACTTTATTTCTACTCTAGTTTTTATTATTTCTTATATGTTTCTTGCCTTGGACCTAATTGCTTTTTTTCTTAGTTTTATAAAGTAAAAGCATAAATTATTGATTTTAGATCTCTGCTTTTGTCTAATCTAAGTTGTGTTTTCATTTTCATTTAGCTTTTTAAATTTTTTTCTGAAGATTTCTTCGACTCATTTGTTATTTAAAAGTATACTGCTTAATTTGCAACAATTCTGGGATTTCCCAGGTATATTGCTAATTTTGATTTCTAGTTTAATTCCACTGTGGTCTGAGGTGAGACATTGTATGATTTCTATATCTATATTTTATCTATATCTCTCTCTCTGTGTGTGTGTGTGCGTGTGTGTGTGTGTGTGTGTGTGTGTGTGTGTATGGCCTAGGATATGGTCTACCTTATTGAATGTTCCATGTGAGCTTAGGACTATACTACTATAACATACCTTTCTCTATTTTTAATCTATATGCATTATGTTAGCTTTCCATTGCCATGACCAAAAATATCCAACTAGATTAACTTAGAGGAGGAAATTTTATTCTGAGTTCACAAATTCAAAGAATCAGACAATGGACAGCTGATTCTGTTGATCTGGGTCTGAGGTAAGGCAAAACAACATGGGAAAAGAGCATGGAGGAGGAAAATTTCTCAGCTCACGGCATCCAAAAAGCAAAGGGAGAGAAGGAGAAGCCAGGGATGAAAAGATAAACTCTCCAAGGAATGCCCCTAGTGACCCACTTCCTCAACCCACACCCCACCTGCTTACAGTTACCACCCAATACAGTAGTCCCTTTAAATTATTAATTCATCAAATGAATCAATGCACTGATCTCCATAAGTTACTCATTTTACCTCTGAAATGTACTGCATTAACACAGGAGATTTTGAAGAAGACCTCATATTCAATCATAATATGAATCTGTACATTAAAGTGGATTTCTTATAAACAATACATAGTTAGAGCGACGTTTTTTTCCTATCCACTCCGAAACTCTGTGTTTTAATTGATAAATTAAATCACTGGTATTTAAAGTAAATATTGCAATATTGAATTGCCAACATATTTATTACCATTTTATATGTATTGCCCTTGTTCTTTATTCTTATCTTGTCTTCCACATTTTGTTTTCTTTTGTGATTGTTATGGTTTGGATATGAGGTGTCATCCAATAAGCTTGTATGATAGACAATGTAGGATCGTCTGCAAGTGAAATGATTAAATCATGAGAGCTGAGACTTAATCTGAAGATTAATAGACTTGATAGATTAATAGTTTGAAAGGACTCTTGTACTGGATAATAACTGTATGTAAGTAGTATGTGACTGGAGGAAGTAGGTTATGGTAGTGTATCTCTGGGGTTTCTATTTTGTCTTTGGCACCTAGCTCAGTCTCTCTCTCTCTCTCTCTCCCCTCCTCTCCCTCTCTCTCCGCTTCTTGGCTGCCAGGAACTAAGAAGATTTTCTCCCATGATGTTCAGCCTCATTTCAGACTCAGAGAAATGGACCTATGGAGCTAACTTGACTTTGGACTGAACTTGTGAAACCATGAAACTCATAAACTTTCCTCTTCTAAGTTGTTCTGGTCAGTTTTTTGGACACATCCATGAAAAACAGATGAACATAGTGATATTGAGCATTTTATATGATTATATTTTCTCTCCTTTTTTGTATATAAGTTAAATATATTCACAAGTATCCAAGTTCATTTTCACTTTCAAATAACTTCACAGACAGTTCAAGTACCTTATGATAACACAACAGTCTTTATTTTCCCTACCATCCATCATATCATTGCTATCATTCATTTTACCTACACAGATATATAGCAACATATGTAGGTGCATATAAACTTACCGCATAGATCTGTGTGCATGTATATTCATATACATTGTTGCTAGAACTATTTTGACCAAGCCTGTTAGTTCAATGAAGAAGAAAATTTATTTCATATTTGCTTGTTCCTTCTCTGACATACTACTTTTCTTTATGTAAATCCAAGGTTTGATGTTTAAAATTTTATTTTTCCCTAAAGTAATTATTTTAATATTTCTTGCAAATCATCTACCAGTAGCAAACTCAATTTTTGTCTGAGAAAGTATGTTTTCTTAACTTTGGAAGGATAATTTTACATGGTCAAATCTAGGTTGATGGATTTATCCCCCTCCACATTTTAAATATTTCATTCCACTGATTTCTTACTTGCATGGTTTCTAAGAAGACAGACATGTTCTTATCTTCGTTCCTCAATAGATAACTTGCCAAGTGCCTTGCCTTCTTTCAAGCTTTATTCTTTGTCTTTGATGTTCTAACGTTGAAATGTAATATGCCTAGAATTTGGGCCTTTTGCTTCTTGATGTTTTCTGAATTTTCCATGTCTGTCATTTGATCTATATTATTTGGATTTGGGATGCTATCGCAAAATACCATATGCTTTATGTCTTAAACAACAAATATGTATTTCTCGCGGGTTTGGAGGTAGAAGCATGAACTTATGGTGCCAGTATGGTTGGGTTATTTGTGAAGTCTTCCTTATGACTGCCTCTTTTTCACTTTACTCTCATTGGTGGAGAACAGAGAGAAATACAGCAAGCTGTCTTGTGTCTTCTTAAAGAGTCCCCAATTCCAATAATGATAACTCTGCCCTCTTAGAATTTGAGATTAGGTTTCCATATTTGATTGTCAAGAGGGAAAAGCATTCAATGTATAGCAGTGTCTTATGTCAATCCCAGGAAATCCTCAGCCTTCACTATTTCAAATATTTCTTCTGTTCCTGCCTCTTTTTATTCTCCTTTTGTAATTAGCATTATAAATACTTACACCTTTTTAGTTGTCATGCAGTTCCTGGATGTTCTGCCTTGCCTATTTTTCTCTTTGGTTTTCTGTACTGGAAATTTCTTTTGTTGTGTCCTCAAGTTCAGAAATTTTTTATTTAAACTTATGCAGTCTACTAATAAGCCCATCAAATGCATACGTTATTTTGGTTATAGTATTTTGTTCTCTGGTATTTCCTTTTGATTCCTTCTTAGAATCTCTTTGTGTTTTAACTGTCTATCTGTTCTTGCATGCTATCTATTTTATCCAAAAGAGACCTTAATATACCAGACACGATTCTTAAAATTTTGCTATCAACATCCTTTTCATGATCTGACTCTGCTTCCAATGCATACTCTGTCTCTTCAAACTTTGTTTTTGCTGTTTTGTTTGGGTTTGCTTTGAGATTTTTGTTTTTGTTTTATTAGAGCATTGTAGTTATACATAATAGCTAGATTCATCCCAACAAAATCATATATGCGTGTAATCTAACCTAACCATTTCACTCCCTGTTCCTACCTTTCCCCCTTTCCCCCGTAATCCTCTTTCTATGCGCTGAACCTCCCTTTGCTCATCCCTTATCCTTCCTTGATTCATGCTTCCCACACAGGGAAGAAATTCCCTGCAGCATGTTTATGTATGCATATATCATGACTTTGTTAAATCTTTGCCAGCTTTTCTCTCCTCTCCCATCCCTCCTCCCTCCCTCTCAATATCCTTCTTGTTCTCCAATGATCCAGTGCCCCCTTCTTTTCCTTATTTTACTCTAATTTCCACATAGGAGAGAATGCATTTGACCCCTGATTTTTTGAATCTGACTTAATATTCTCCATTTCAATCTATTTACCAGCAAATGTCATAATTTCACCCTTCTTTATGACTCAGTAAAACTTCATTGTGTGTATATATACTACATTTTCTTGATCCATTCATCTACTGACAGACATCTGGGCTGATGTCATAATGTGGTTATTGGGAATTGTGCTGCTATAAATATTGAAGTGGCTCTATCACTCCAGTATACTGATTTTAGTCTTTTTGTTTGTTTGCTTTATAAATACCAAGGAGTAGGATACCTGGGTCATATGTTGATTTTATTCCAGTTTTTTTTAAAAGACTCTCTATACTCTTTCCAGAATGGTTAACTAATTTGCAGTTCTACCAACAATGGATGGGTGTGCTGTTTTCCCCACAACCTCACCAACAATTATTATTATTTGTGTTCTTCATAAATGCTATTCTGACTAGAATGAAATGAAATCTTAGTGTAGTTTTGAATTGCATTTTTTATCGCTAGAAATGTTGAACACTTTCTCATGTATTTGTTGGCCTACTGTGCTTCTCCCTTTGAGAAATGTCTGTTTAGTTCTTTGCTCATTTATTGATTGAGTTATTTTATGTTTTGGTGTTAAGTTTTAGGAGTTCTTTATATAGTCTGGATATTAATCCTGCATCAGAGGAGCAGCAAGCAAATATTCTCTCCCATTACATAGGATCTGTCTTAGTACTTTTAATTGTTTCCTTTGCTGTTAAGAGGCTTTTCTATTTATTAGCACCCCACTTATTGATTTTTAGTTTTATTTCTTCAGCTTTAGAGGTCTTATTAAGGAAGTTGGTGCCTGCAAAAATATGAGTGTTGACTCTACACTTTCTTATAGCAGTTGCAAAATTTCTTTTCTAATTCTTAAGTCTTTGATTCATTTTGATTTGACTTTTGTGCCGGGTGAGAGATAGATATCTAGTTTCTTTCCTCTATATAGCGACATACAGTTTTCCAAGCATCGTTTGCTAAAAAGGCTATCTTTTCTACAACCTATACTTTTGGCATCTATGTTAAGTATCATATGTCTGAAAATATGTGAGTTCACCTTTGTGCCTTCTATTTTGTTTATTTATCCTCATGTCTATTTTGATGCCAATACCATGCTGTTTGTGTTACTACTGCTCTGTAACGTAATTTGAGATCAGGTATTGTGACGACTCCTGCATCACTCTGCTTGCTCAGGATTGCTTTGGCTATTTAAGGTCTCTTATTATTCCAAATTTTTGGAATTTTTATGGATATTGCATTGAGTCTGTACTTTAATTTTGATAGTATGGTCATTTTGACAATACTAATTCTATCTGTTTAAGAACATGGGAGGTCTTTCCATCTTTTAGGATCTTCTTTAATTTCTTTCTTCAGTGTTCTCTAATTTTCATTGTAGAAATCTTGCACTTCCTTTGTTAGATTAATTTCCAAGCATTTTGAGGTTAATGTGAATGGAATGGTTTTTCTGATTTCTTTCTTAGAAATATCACTTTGGGGGCATAGGAAAGCTATTGATTTATGAATGGTGACCTTGTATCCTACTACTTTGCTGAATTCATTTATCAGCTCTAGAAGTATTCTGAGGCTTTTTTGGGGGTGGGGTGGAGGGTCTTTTAGATATAGAATCATGTCATCAACAGGGATAATTTTACTTCTTCTTTTCCTATCTGTATCCCTTTACTTTCCTTCCCCTGCCTGATTGCTTTAGCTAGAGTTTCAAGAACCGTATTGAATAGTAGTGGTTAGAGTGGATATTAGTGGTTGGAGTGTATATCCTTGTCTTACTCCTGATTTTAAAGGAAATATTCTCAGTTTTTCTCTTTTCGGTTATCGTTGGCTTTAAGTTTGTCATATATACTTTTTATAATGTTGAGGTAAGTTTCTTCTATCCCTAATTTCTGCTGCATTTTCAGCATGATTGGATTTTGAGGTTTTATTTCTTTTTATTTTTCCTTTCCATGCCTTATAATTTTTTTCTTGATAGTAGAGCTGTATGATGTACTGGACAAAAATAACTGAAGTAAATGATGTTGTGATGGAGGAGGTATGGGGGAGGTATTTTTGCGACAGTGCTATGAAAGACTGTTCCTCGGGCTTGAACTTCACAAATGTTTCTCAGTATTTTTCCCCTTCCCTCTAAGCTGGATTGGGTGAGACTGAGCATTTTATTTTTCCCTCACATTGGCTGGATTCAGAAAAATAAGCTTTGGTAAAATATTTGTTCTTGAGGACAAGATTTGTTAAGAGTAACAGATGGTTTCTTTCCCTTTCCCTTGAGAAAATCACAAGGGGAGTTTTCTTCAGTATTCACTATGATAATCTTCAAAATCTCCTGGAGGCAAAAAAGTTAGAAAAGTGTGGGGACACCTGCCCTTGATTGTGTCCTCCTGGAGTTTTTCTCTCTTAGACTTGTCCACACTGAGCCTCCAGCAATTCATCAACTGCAACTCAGATTTCCTCATGACTTTGCTTCCTGTGGAGGTTTCTACTCATGAGTTTCTGCTCTCATAAGTTGTCATATTTTTATTCAACCTGTCTCTTTCAACAATTTTAGGGAGCAGAGTTTGCCCTGTGTTTCAAATTCATTCATTTTTTCCCAGGATGCTGGAGCTACTGATAAAATAATAATGTATAGTTTTTCAAAGGTATAGTGTACATTTGAAATTGTTATTGAACCCTGAACATTTGCTAATAAATATATTATTAATTTGCTCTTTTATAATTAATAACTGTATTTCTGTCTCCTTTTTTAGATGAGGGGATAATGCTTTTTCTATTGATTTTGATGGCTTTTTGTGTGCCTTGGATGATAACTTAT